>JAFBJT010011261.1:65057-84596 GCA_016785325.1 Chascanopsetta lugubris | reverse complement strand
TGTCATGTCATGTCATGTCATGTCATCCATAGCAGTGGTACAAGAGGCAGTTACAGGAGAAGATGTGGTTACTGAATCATAGTGTTAAAGACTCATTGCTAACAGAAGAGTGTCAGCCTGCTCACAGTGATGCTGAATCTTACCTCGCTGTGTCTCACGAAAACATTCTCTAACCCCTGGTCAACATGTATTACGTGCCAAAGTGTCCTTGAGCAAGCTACTCAACCCCATGTTCCCTCTCCATAAGTGCTGCAGTCAGAAGCATTTTAAGAATGTTGACGTGACTGTATGAATGGACTGTAGAATATAGACAGGACGTGAAGACAAGAAAAAGAGCTCTCTACAAGCACAGGCCTATTTACTCTGCTGATCGTTATTGAAATGGCCTAATGAAGAATAGCCCCTCTGCTACACATAGCTAACGTAACACCGAGCTATTGATCATCATTTCTCATGTGCAAACAGGACTTGTTGTAGTGGCAGAAGCCATATTGAGTTGGCTCTTACACAGCTTGGTTGGCTTTTTTTATGAAGAACAACAAATGAGAGGAGTGAATGTGTGGAGGCAAAGACAAATACCCTCTTCACTCTGTTGATAACTCCCACGAACATTTTTTTTTATTTGTTTGTTTTATGCAGTGCAGAAGATATTTCTCTTCAAGTGTTGACTTGCAGATGTGTGATCATCGCAGCTGGGCAAACATGCTGCTTTCTCCTTCTTTGCTTTATGCCTAGGAAACTTCTTGTGTCCTTTTCCTCATGACCAAGTCAGAAAAGAAGGTTTTGATCAAATCACTCAGATTGAAATCCATGACAGCGTGATAAGGGAGCTTCTCCTGATCTGAGGCGCAGAGAAAGTCAAAATCAAATCAAATCAAATCAAATCAAATCAAATCAAATCAAATCAAATCAAATCAAATCAAATCAAATCAAATCAAACCTTATTTATTACATATTATTATTATGTTTTTCTCACAGGGCGTCATGAGGCAGACCACTTGTGCACCATAGTAACTACGTCGTTATTGTTGCTCTCGTCTTCCTGATTGTCATTGTCACTCCTTGGACTCAAAGCTCAATGATGACAAATGTATGAAAAACATACACCGCTTAGTGGGCTAACAACTCAACTGGGAAAAGGTGTTAATCACCATGTTGTAGCCGGGTTTATCAGAGTGATCCCGCTCACATCAATGTGAAAGACACATTAGTTTTTCTTCATCAGTCCCACAGGTCTCACAAGGGCAATGTTCATTTTTAGTTGTTTCACATCATGACTGAGGATCTTTGGCTTCAGTCCATGTGTTGTTGGAACAACTGCACATACTCAGCATGCCAGTGAAAGAACGCTGCATTGTCAATTTGTGCAGCCCTCCCTGTTTTTATCATCCAGCAACACACAGCACAAGCAGTCCCTCATGTTGTATGAGCGCTCAGCAGCAGCAGCAGCAGCAGCAGCAGCAGCAGCAGCAGCAGCAGCAGCAGCAGCAGCAGACCTCTTCATTCTCGGCCTTCAAAAACCTGCCGCTCTCCGTCTCACCTCCATCCATCATGCTCGCCGTCATCAGCTTTCCCACAACTATTAGAACATGTCACAACCTGATAGATACTCAACGGAGCAGGGTGCACACACACACACACACACACACACACACACACATGTACACGCACACACGCACACACCTCACACACGTAAACACGGCTGAGCACGTCATCACCGGCATCAGAGCGTGCATGTGCATGAGCGTGCATGTGCATGAGCGTGCATGTGCGCGCGCACGCGGGGAGAGTTGCGCGCGCACACAGTTGATCAAAGGGGCTGTGATGTAATCAGTCTCCGGGCTTTGCACACATCCCTCATTAACTTTCACCATGGGCTTTAATGAAAAACCACCGGAGGGAATCTCCGCTTTCTCTCTCCGTCTCTCCCGTCTCATCTCCTCGTTCACTCCCTGCAGTATCTGCTCATCCTCCTACTCATTCATCTTACCCCCCCATCAAATACCTCCCTCACACCCCACCATCTCCTTCTGCCCCAGTGGCTGGCCTGACTTCCTCTGACACAGAGTAAATATTTCCCATGGCTTATCTGACCGCTGGCTGGACGAATATGACACAAAGTGCAAGGCCCTCTGCTAATTAACTTTCGGCCTCCGTTCCTCTGGAGGCCCCCTCCTGGGGCCCCGGGGGGGGGGGGGGGGGGGGCTTCACTCCTGACACCTTAAACAAACCGATGTCCCATTCGTTATCAGCAGGTATGACAGGTTGTTGTGTGTCGGCAGCAGCTCAGGACACAGTTCTCGCTGTGACACACGTATCGACTCGATTCCCCGGCGTTTGGCCCTTTTTGGGTTGGGACTGGAACAGAGGGGAGAAAAGGAGGAATGAGTTTCTCTCTCTCCCTCTCTCTCTCTCTCCCTCCGTCTCTCTCTCTCTCCCTGCAGACTGGCCTGTGTCCAGGTAAGTCCCGCCCCCTCGCTGATGATGAAGACGTGACGTATTGCGACTTCCTTCTTGTGCAAGAATCTCGAGGCTCCCGAGGGCTATAAGACCCCCGCCGATCTCCTCTGGTTTCTCAGAGCCTCCACTCTGTTTTCTACCAAACACACACCCAGAGGCATGACATGGTGCAGCAGCACAGATTTCACTCAGCGGGGTCGAGGAGCAACCATCGAGACATGGACTTTAACCAAAAGGACTGAGAACTTCTACGGACTGGACACTCAGTAAACCAGGTCACATTCATTCTTTGAATACATTATAGATATAGTCTGATTTGATAAGATGATGCATTTCTTTTATTTTCTTCTGCATCTACGACTGTTCCTCCCGATGTTTTCTTTCCAAAAAAAGATCCTATTTCTCCTATTTCTTTGATTGTCTGCTTTAGAGTCTCTCTTTTTAATAAAGTGCTCCTCTGCTGCATTGGTCTGTGATAGGATCAGTTTCACTGATCTGTAAAACTATTAAAAGCCAAAATGAAAGTGGCCCTTTTTTCCTTTACGTCACAAATGTTCCAAAAACCTAATCTCGGCCACTAAAACAAAACAGATAGTCCAGAGAAACCAATAAGCACCCGGCTCATTACCGCCCCCTCGAACGTATTTCATTACTGCCCAGTTTCAAGAGTGGAGTAATGTATTATTGCTGTGATTGGTTATCGAGGGGGGCGGCTAATAAACTCTGGAGCTGACACAAAGATTAAGATGCGGGAAAATATCCTCCTCCGCCATAAAAGGCCCTGTTTTCTTTGACTTCCAGCTGACCTTGGACAACTCAAAGGAGGGAAGTCAAATCGGTGACGCAACAGCTCCACCATGGAAGTCCCCGATGACCTCTTCGCTTTCAACGCCACCCCCTCCCCGTATTTAACCACGCATTTCTCACCGAACACCTCCAACGCCACCCGCTGCACCGACTGGCCCCCCGTGCCCATGACCACGGTCATCCCCGCGGTCTACAGCGTCATCTGCGTGCTGGGCACGGTGGCCAACGCCCTGGCGGTGTCGGTGTTGGCACACGGCAGCACGTCAAGGAGAACTGTCGCCAACATGTTCATGCTGAACCTGTGTGTGTCCGACCTGCTGTTCCTGCTGTCTCTGCCCTTCTTCGCCGTCTACTACTCGTGGGGCTACAGTTGGCCCTTTGGCAGCGTGGCCTGCAAGGTGTGCGGGACCCTCCACAACCTCAACCTCTACGCCTCCATCTTCTTCATCACGTCCATGAGCGTAGACCGCTACCTTGCCATCGTGCATCCGCTGCGCTCCCAGAGTGCACGCGACCCCAAACGTGCCCAGCTCACGTGCATCCTGGTGTGGGTCCTGGCGTGCGCTTGCTCCGTCCCCACCTTGGTCCTAAGGGACACCCACTACGTGGAGGAGCTGAAGGTGAAAGCCTGCGGGATTCGCTATCCCAGTCACAGGTGGTACCAGATCCTGGTGTGGCTGAAGATGACGCTGGCCTTCCTCCTTCCGCTGCTGGTCATCTCCTGCTGCTACTACGCCATTGGCCGACATCTGCTGGGCGACACGGGGCTGCAGAGAATGCGGAATCCCTCCCACCCCCCCAACGTGCCGTCCCTTAAATCACTCGAGTCCCCGGAGAGCTCCAGTAAACCGGAGAGACCCCCGACCCCATGCATGAGCCCCAGCTCCAGCGGGGGCCGACCCCTGGGGGGCAGGGGCCTGGAGCGGGTCCTGTGGACGGTGGCTGCTGTGGTTCTGGCCTTCTTCCTCTGCTGGTTTCCTTTCCACTGCGTCAGCTTCATCGACGTGCTGAGGACCGAGGGCTGGCTGGGCGACAGCTGCTGGGTGAACTGGACCATCAACAACCTCACCCCGCTCACCCTCTGCCTGGGCTTCTCCAACTCGGCCATCAACCCCGTGCTCTACTGCTTCATCGGGAACCATTTCCGGGGACGTCTCGGGGGTCTCTACAAGGGCCTGTGTGCTTGTTTGAAGGCCCGTGGGGAGGAGCACTGCCAGCAGCGCGGCTCCTTCAGCACCAGGCTGAGCTCCTTCTCCAGGAAACTCAGTGACCTGAAAGACCTGGCCATTGTGGAGCCCACTGGTCCCGCTTAGCCGGTCCTCTGAGGAGATGTTCTCTGCCCTTCACTGGCTCCACATCCCTAAGAACTCATGTCAAATGACGGCTGAAGTCCATAAGAGGGGATTTGTGAGTCAGAGCTGGGACTGTAAGTGACTGAGTGAGAGTCTGCCGAGCTCCACTTTGCCCTAAATGGCCAAAAAAAGAAGAAGTACAGGGAAGATTTATGGGGGGAAATTGTTGAATTATTCTGGGTTCTGTAACAAACGCGTGTAAGAGATGTCTTGCCTTTTATACACTCAGGCCACAGGCCCATGTGCAAACAATGTCACAATGGAAACAGTCACGTTTTCCACTGAATTATTTGCAGCATTTCCGCTATTGTTCAGTGGATCCTCAACCAGCCTCACCCCTTCACTCTCCCTTTTTCAGCTGGTTCCACCCTCCATTCTTCTCAGCACCACACAGAGGCAGTGACCGACCGGTGGACTTAGTGGGGCATTTTACAGCCAGGTATTTTCCCCACAGGCCACAGTTGGAAACCAGAGTCAAACAATGGATGACACAGTGAATTGGACTAAGATACAGAGAACTTTAAAACATTGGAAAATTGGCCAAATCTGTGAGGGTGTTGTTGAGTTCTGGGGTGGTGAGAGGTGGTAGCTACAGGGGGTATGTTTTTAGAGTTTGTTCACAGCCTCTTACAGCTGAGTTCAAACAGGGAAGAGAAATCAAATATAGTGAAATAGAACAAAATAGACTCAAATTCAAATGAATAAAATAAAATAAATAATTTTATGCTGAGGATATTAACACAAAATTCGAGATCCTTAGAGGCTGTGGATTCGTTTACAGTGTCTCTGCACAGGCATTATATCATATTATATGATACGATATGATATGATATTGTATTATATTATATTGTATTTTATTAAATTATATTGTATTATATTATATTATATTATATTACATTGTATTATATTATATTATATTATATTGAATAGCACAGCTGCTATTACTTAATTTTATTTCTACATCATGGGGGATTTACTTTCTGCTCAAATGAATTGGATGATTTTCTTACTCTAATAAAAACAAGGACATCTGGGCGGGGTAGTAACAAAAGAACAAGGATATTTCTTCTTTTTGCTTTGGGGAAACCATGGTAACCTCTCATCCATTATATGTTTCTGTGGGAAATCTTTGTACATAGGTTTATTTGTCTTTTGAAAAAATGGAGTCAGATTCTGTGCCTTATGTCACTTTTCAGTGTAGTTGTGGAGCAGGTGAGCGGACGATCAGACAAAGTTTTATATATTGATAACAATGAGCTACCTATACTTGCACTGTTATTATGTGTATAACCATGTAACTTTAAGCATTTGTTTTGTATTATTCTCTGCGAGTGTAAAGAAATGATACAAAAAAACCTTTTTTCAACCTACTAAGAAATAAAGTCAAGACATATTTCATGGTGATATTCTCTCTCGCCTAATCATTTTGGCAAGACCTGTTTTTGTATATGACCATTTTTATGTTCATTTCCCCCCAGCCCAAAAAAACAAAAACATCTTACTTCCTCCAACAGCTGTGACTGAGACTCCCCCACTTGGGAATGTGGGAGCTGGGATTTTACTGTCCACATGGCAGATGGACATTCACTACCCCCTCCTCCCACAACCTCCCACAATACCGCACATGGCTTTCACACATTCATATCAAGGCTGGATATTATGATCTCACACTCACGTCCTCATGAAGCATTCCAGTCAGGGCCAGGCTGACGCTGGTGGTGGGAATTAATCAATGATGTATCTCTATCTGCTACTGGTGTCCTGTATGGATCTGTAGCATTCTTCCTCGTGTGTGTCAGGGCTGTCAAATGAACAATGAATGATGTTATTAAATAACATATTGCAAAAATAACTGTCCTCATATTTGATGATTATCTATTTCAGTTACAAATATTGTATATGCATTTCCATACATGTTACTCCTGGAAAAACACTTATAACTGACACTTATAACACTCATGACTGAATATAAAAGTGGTAGTTGTAATTCACCAGAGTTCATGGGCAATGTGCTTTAGACTTTTCTTTTTGGACAATCATTTGTCTTTAAGCTCTCGTGGTCCACATACAATGATCTTGTGGGCCACATTTGGCCCACGGGTGTGCGTGTGTGTGTGTGTGTGTGTGTGTGTGTGTGTGTGTGTGTGTGTGTGTGTGTGTGTGTGTGTGTGTGTGTGTGTGTGTGTGTGTGTGTGTGTTGCGAGGAGTGTTGATGTAACTTGGACAGGTCTGTGAGATTACATACACGCCAAAATGCTATTTTTTCTTTTCCTTGCAAGGCTCCTTGCAACCGATCATTTGCTTTTTCTCCCAAGGGTTGCCACTGGATGGTGCTGGTGAGCCACGGCAGACAATGAGTGAGACAGCCCTGGCTGCTCAGCCACACCGAGGCCCCCGAGTCCCAGTGCTCATGATCCCTTTGAGCCGAAGGGAAAAATGGCCGTGACACAGACTGATGACTCATGCAGGCTCCAGCTCTGAATGTGTAACAGCAGACGTCTTCAACCAATGCTGCATTAATGAGAGCAGACAGATCACTGCCAACACACATGTGGTGTGAGGCAGAGTGGGCGGACGGGGGGGGGGGGGGGGGGGGGGGGGGGGGGGGGGCGTCACCCTGTAACAGGTGAGTTGGAACAAAGCAGTTGCAGACTGAGTCGTCGTCTTGGTGAAAATCCACATGCAGCAACAAACTTTCAGGATCATAATCAGCGGATCTAGACAATGAGTGAGACAGCCCTGGCTGCTCAGCCACACCGAGGCCCCCGAGTCCCAGTGCTCATGATCCCTTTGAGCCGAAGGGAAAAATGGCCGTGACACAGACTGATGACTCATGCAGGCTCCAGTTCTGAATGTGTAACAGCAGACGTCTTCAACCAATGCTGCATTAATGAGAGCAGACAGATCACTGCCAACACACATGTTCTCCTGTGTGTGTGTGTGTGTGGGGGGGGGGGGGGGGGGGGGGGGGGGGGGGGGGGGGGGGGGGGGGGGCGTCACCCTATAACAGGTGAGTTGGAACAAAGCAGTTGCAGACTGAGTCGTCGTCTTGGTGAAAATCCACATGCAGCAACAAACTTTCAGGATCATAATCAGCGGATCTTTAATGAGACACAACACTGACAGCACAGATTGTAAGAGGGGCTGGTTCCTGTTGCACAGTATGTTCATGCACCAGGCCCCTGTCAGTCAACTCACGGTTCCATTGAGCAGGCTGTGTGTGTGTGTGTGTGTGTGTGTGTGTGTGTGTGTGTGTGTGTGTGTGTGTGTGTGTGTGTGTGTGTGTGTGTGTGTGTGGTGAAGACGTGTGTTTGGCTGTCTGCTCCCAAACAGAACAAAAACATACCTTCCACATATGTCGACGCAATAAATTAAGAATTGTTTTCTTTGGATTGTTTGAGTCATATTAATTGCACAATTGCAATGTATTACTCTACAATCAAATATTATGTTAAATATATACAGCAATGAACTGTATGAAACCTGTTTATACCTGAAATGTGTGTTATTGTCATATACATTAAAAACTATATTTAGAAATGTGATATCTATATATTGATCAATATATACATATTATTGCCCCTTTCAGTATATTGAAATGTATTGTTGAATATCTTCAATCCTGATCTCAAATATTTGTCAGAGTATTTTTGTTCCGTATGGGCTGTAATGTAGACCTGTTTTGTCATAGTACCGAAGTGTGTGTTACAAGTGTGGATGTTGTGTGTGTGTGCGCACAGATCTGTATGTCTGGATTTGCGGTACACCTTGCAGATAAGAGTGTTATTGTACAGCA
This sequence comes from Chascanopsetta lugubris, assembly GCA_016785325.1. NCBI lineage: Eukaryota > Metazoa > Chordata > Actinopteri > Pleuronectiformes > Bothidae > Chascanopsetta > Chascanopsetta lugubris. The sequence continues at coordinate 76,181 of JAFBJT010011261.1, read as the reverse complement.
TGTGTGATACAAGTGTGAATGTCTGTGTGATGTCGTGCGTTCTTGTGTGTATGTGTTGTGTTACAGTGTGTAGATGTGTGTATTCTTGCACAGATGCACAGTGTGAATTTGAGCCAGGAGAAAGTACACGGGCGGGATTCCGACCCAAAGTGCCCTCTGGAACTTGTGACATAAATTGAAAACAAGACTTACACCTGATAAATGTTACTGTTGAATTGCATTCGATATATAATCTTTTGGTTTGTGATATTTTGATGAAACAAAGTGTTTTTTTCTTGTTAATACTGTTCTATGTCCTTAGTTTGGATTCTCCAGTACTGGACGTTTATTTTTACTTTGGCCCAACAGGGGGAAATGTTACTGTTGTAGGAAACAGTTTCCTGTCTTTCTTTGTAGAAACAAATTTACTTGAAATAAATCTGTCACTGCAAGACAAGTAAGACAATGAGCCTGAGTCAGTGAGTTTCAGTGAAACCAAAACCAGATTAAATCACATCTTTGTCATTTCCACAGGGATTTCACGCCACATGCTGAGTGTATGTCCAGGGTCATATCTCACAAAACCCTTAGCCTGTTTTAACATGATTTTTCTTCATGTTCCAATTTAAAATTTTGATTTTTTATTGTATATTATCATCTACTAAAATCGTTTTTAGTGCCTTATTCATTTGAGTATATATCAATATGATATATACTATATATAAATATAGATATATAATACACACACACATCCAACCATATATATATATATATATATATGTATATATATATATATATATATACACATACACATCACTGAGATGAACATGACACAACACACAACATGGGCAAACTTCTCTCCACAAGAGGGGGAAAAAAATCCAACCTAAAATCACACGACTTGACATAATTGAGCCGGAAACATGATACAAGTCACAATATACATCTACCTGTGTGAGGCCTCTCTCCTCATCCCTACCTCTCTTGTGCTTTCCATTGTTGTGGAGAGATTCAGTTGAAATCTTTGAAGTCATTTCCTGTTGAACAACAACAAAAAAAAAAAGATACAATCATTTCCTGCGAGATACACAAACCCACATTTCACGTGTTCACAAGTGCAGAGGAAGAGGAAGGTGGGGCAAACTCACACAGACAGAAAAGGTGAGACTGAGCTGCAGCAAGAAGGACCTCAGTGGAAAAGCAGAGGCTGAGGCGGCGGGAGATGATCTAGAGAGCGAGGAGCTGAAAGAGCTAAAAAAATAAAATACAAATACAAATATATATATATATATATATATATATATAGCTGAGGTTCTGGGGTGAAGGCGTCGGAATGGAGAACCTGCCCGTCTACCACGGGCCAATCGGCAAGGCGGAGGGCGAGTGGCGGCTGGCCCAAGACGGCCGGGACGGCTGCTACCTGTTGCGCAACAGCGACTCGATGCCAGGCGTCTTCTGCCTGTGTGTGTTGTGAGTATGAAAACACACACACACACACACACACACACACACACTCCTGTTTGGTTTTCTCTTAGGAACCATTAGCAGATAGTCACATCCACTCATTTTCTGCTGTCACACGAATTATTGATCTCGCCACAGTTTGAGAAAATAAGACGCGCAGAGGGAAAACGAACCAACTCAGTGTTTAAGCAGCAGAAATGGTAAAAAAAAAAAAAAAAGTAGCGTTTTTGAGGAATAATGGCGACAGTAGGGGATGGTGGGCGTGTTTGAACTGCAGGGTCAAAGGTGTTCCTCTGTGTGTGTGTGTGTGTGTGTGTGTGTGTGTGTACGCAGGTGCGGCAGCTACGTCTACACTTACAGACTCCACAAGGATGTAGCAGGTTCCTGGGCTGCAGAAGTGAGACATCCCCTCTTATTTTCCTGCTGCAACTCTCCTCTCGCACCCCCGACACCCTCCAAACGCACCGGCACGTCCGCCCTCCCCTCGGCCCGCTCGCTTCTTTGCTAACGCTGCGGGTTGTTCTGGCGCCGGCCTAATTCAGCGAGCGGTGAATCCCAGGCAAACGCGTCTTTTCCCTTTGAGTGACGGCGCCAGGGAAGCGGCCGCATGTCTTTATTTCCTCTTCCTGCAGCAATAACCTCCTCTCCCTCCCCTTCGCACCCGGACTCACATTTAAGACCACCGGCATCAGCATACAGTCCCAGAGATGGGAAGACGTAGAAGTGCATTTGACAGCATTTCTGATGGGATGTGTAATTGAGCACTGAGGGCTGGCAAACACCCAGAGATGAGAAAGTATGGAGACATCTGAGCTCTCTCTCTCTCTCTCTCTCTCTCTCTCTCTCGCACTCTGACAACTAAGAAACATTCTGTTGTAACTACATTTTAGCCCGCGCTCATTTCTACTGACAGCATCAAGGCAACAGACGGGGGGGGGAGGGAGGAAGACTTATACTTGCAATCTCAATAATGCTTTACATTATTCATGCGTAATATCAGTCACTTTAATGAAACATTCCCGGAGAACAGAGGTAACACTTGCGGTCGCAGACGGAAACGTCCAAAGTGCTGTGGGGAGGAGAATCTCTGCAAATTGAATGATTCTTCAAAATGCCACTTTTGCCGTTTCTTGCACGGCAAGAGTGGCGGAGTGAGGTGTCAACCAATAACACCTTACTCAGTCAAATGATTACTTCAGAGAGGCTTAAAACTTGAAATATGTATGTATAATATCAATAATATATTTTTATTGTTTGAAATCATGTTTAAAGGTGCAGTGTGCAACATTTGGTGACATCTAGTGGTGAAGTTACATGTTGTATCCATCACCTCACCTTTACCCTTCCGAGCAAGTAGGAGAACCTATGGTAGAGTTTAGTACAGCGGTGTCCACACTTTTTCGCCAGGTGAGCTACTTTTTAATTGACCAAGTCAAAACACCAGGGGTCAACATATGTAAGTGTGTGTGTGTGTGTGTGTGTGTGTGTGTGTGCATCCACGCGCGAGCATAATTATTGAAACTACAGCAAAAAAGAAAAACATTTGTGGACCTGCAAAAACATTTTCAATATGCTGATACACCAATTTCATTTTAAGACATGCGGGCCCCATAGGGAGGACGCACTCTTCTTCTAAATATACATTAATGGGACCCTTTAAGGTTAGTGGGAACAAAAATACATTTAGATGAATATGAAAATGTAAGCATGTCATTGTTTTGTAATTTTTTTTTCCCACCTATACAAGTGACAAAAATGACAATGAAATCTTACACACTGCACCTTTAAGACTTTAAGACTTAACCTGAGTGAGCAGGTTGTTACAAAATCAGAAAACTCTAACTGACTGGTCTTGCCTCTTATCAGCCTGTGGTCCCGCAATTTCCAAGAAATGTGCGTATGTGTACGTTGTGATTGCTCGCCCCCGGACCTACGTATAGTCCGCATCCTCATGGGTAATCAATACCGTGATCCAGCTCTCATACGGAAGAAAAAGTTCAAATAGTTCAGAAATCGAGTGAACAAAAAAACAAGAAAAAAAAAGCCAACTTCGCCAACACAACAAAGCTCCGGCTATTACTTGCGCTGCCGCGGTTGGTGTGTGTGTGTGTGTGTGATCTGTGTTGAGGGGAGTGTAATTATTTGTTTTTTGTACACTCATGCCCACCACAAGCACCTCTGCAGGACCATGTGACAGAATCCATTATGCTGCCAAGACCTAATGCACCTTTAAGCAATAAGTAGAAAGTCAATATCTTCTGTCAGTTGGAAAAAACAGAAATCCTCCCATAAAGCTCCGCAATGAAACAAAAATGTTTTCTCCTCTTTGCTGCAGCTTGAGATAAATTCTACCGAATGTTTTTAGTTGTGCTCAAACATAATTTCTTTAGTTTTAGAGTCAAGGAAAAAAAGCTGCCGAGTTAATGTGATGTGGGCTTTGGGTGCCACAGCAAATTCCTAGAATAAAAATGTTTTTTGTTGACTAACAATAAAACATACACATCAAAAATATGAGACCAGGGGAGTGAATGTTTCCTGTGCATGTCCTATTTTAGCTTTGAAACCCCTCGAGTGTTTCCTCCATCTGCAGTCCTTTGAGCAGCGATTGTACATCTTGCTTTCTTCTGCACATTCACTGATGTGTGTCCTGTTAAAGGTGCAGTGTGTACAATTTCAGTCATGTATGTCATTTCTGAAAAAGATTACAAAACAGTTATGTACCAAAATCTTCATGAATTCTTAATCACCTAAATGTTTTGTTTTCCCCCATTACCCTTAAATGAGCCCTTCAATGTATATTTAAATGAGGGGCGGCTCCTCTCTAGTGGGGGCTGCCATGTTGTTTCAGTGGCCCAGAGTGAACGTGCCATCATTTGAGTTTGAATGGCAACTGAGGGCCACCATATGTTCTCCTGCACGTTCAGAAGGGTGAGGGTGAGGTGACGGCCACGCGACGTCACCACTAGATCTCGCCAACTCTCACACACTGCACCTTTAAATTCTTAAACCCGAGCTGGACGTGGATAACTGAACTGCTCTCTGCTAATCTCTCCTCACTCTCTGTCTCCTACAAGTCAAATCCTGCTCATTTCAAGCCCCCTCTGTCCCGTCCACTTCATTTCCCCCCTGTGTGGTTTGATGATGAGATGGAGGCGCTTCCTCCCTCTCCGCTCATTCCTCTCCTCCTTGTGTTCTAGACCACGCCCGGCGTGCAGAAACGATATTTCCGCCATATTAAGAACTTGATAGCCACCTTCGAGAAGCCTGCACAAGGAATTGCCATGCCCCTCCTCTACCCCGTCACCGCTCAGGGACGGGCACAGACGCCCGGTGATGGCGTGTCGCCGACACACAGCGGCCCAAAGGCTGGCCTCCAGCCGCAGCAGCAGCAGCAGCAGCAGCAGCAGCAGCAGCAGCAGCAGCAGCAGCAGCAGCAGCAGCAGCAGCCGACTCCATCGATGCCACGTGCTGCCAAGGGACAGAAAAAGAAGAAGTAGGGAGACGAAGGAGGTGCTGAGGTCTTGCGCTCACCACTGACCCAATTACAAACACGGATCCCGTCCCGGCACGGGCCCCGACTCTTACGCACTTACTGCCTCCTAAAGTTAACGTCACTTGTGCTCATCAAGCGGCTCAATTTAAATCATTTAGTATCCTGCGGTGACTCGGATCCCGGCAATGTTGCATATGTGGCACAGAAAGAGCCTCATCACTTTCAGAGATGTAAAATATTCAGCGGCTCCAACATTAATATCCATTAGTGCATGCGCCAGCTGACAAACACTGTGCTCTGTTTTCTTAATGTGATTCAGTTGTGTGAAAATAAATGATATCGGTCGAAATAAACTCCCTTAAATGAGGTCACGCACACACTAGCGACGCACACACGCGCAGACACACATCATCAGGGCTGAGCCTCCGTCTGACATAATACGGAACAAAAATTCAATTTGACATATTGAAGTACTGATTTCCATGAGGAGAGTGCTGAATCCGGAGGGGTGGGGGGGCCTGTCGTTCATTTGATCGACATCACCAGCTCCTGGTGCAAAAAAAAAAGAGAGGAGCAGGGAGTGGAGAAAGCTGAGGAAGAAGAAAAAGAGCGAGCGAGAGCGAGAGAGAGAGAGAGAGGGAGAGAAAGCTTCTATTCAGCCCTGACCATTCTTCAGTGCAGCTGTCTCCTAGCAACCGGACCCTCCATCTTTTCAGCTCCGAGATGAGGTTGGACAGTATCTAGCGAAGCATATGGTTTTAGAGGGGGAAGTCGCACGGAGGCCGATCGGCGCGGCGCCGCCGCCGCCGCCGATGGAAGAACGTATATCACCTGCTCGCAGTCAGAACATATGCACGGCGCCGCTCTGTCATCCACAGCCCAGGAGAGAAACACAAACAATTAATGGTGGGCAGATGGCGGCGGGGAGATGGCGCGCGGGAGTGGGGGGGGGGGGGGGGGGGGGGGGGGGGGGGGGGGGGGGGGGGGGTGATTGGGGTTGACACGCGCCGGCACTCCATTAATACAACAGTGGGGTGGGGGGTGGGGGTGGGGGGGGGTGAGGGGAGGGGCTGATGTCAGCACCTCAGCCGATGCAAAGCTACACTGCTCCATAAGATCGTTCATTCATCCATATATTCATTCATTCATTCATTCATTCATTCATGTTGTGTCTATGAACTGTTTCAGTCCCCCATTCATTCATGTATTGGAGGGGGTGATGCACTCCCCCTGTGCCACCAGTAGGGGGCAGTGCAGGGCCATATAGAGGGATGAAATGATGGCAAATATTAGAAAAGTGTGTTTGATGCAGATGTTGCAGGATGTGTGATGCAATTTGTGTGTTGATAAGTGTGTGTGTGTGTGTGTGTGTGTGTGTGTGTGTTTCAAAGTGACTGATAACCCCTGTACCAGCCACATCAATCCATCCTCATCTCAGAGTTAATGAGGTCCACAGGGCTCTTTCTTTCCTTCCTTCCTTCCTTCCTTCCTTCCTTCCTTCCTTCCTTCCTTCCTTATTCATCTTCCATCCTTCTTTTCCTTCTTTCCTTTATTATTCAAACTTCCCTCTGTCTGTCAATCCATCCGCCCCCTCCAGCCACCCACTCTGCCTTCCTCTCATCCATCCTTCCACCCTGTATCCACACACACACACACACACACACACACACACACACACACACATACACTGAAATGAAGTGCAATTAAATGTGATTAATCTTATTCAGTTACAAAGATCCTTTTATATTACAATAATATCTCTCTCATTCTCTCTCTCTCACATACACACACACACACACACACACACACACACACACACACACACACCCACACACACACACACGCAGTCACATGCCACGTTTGAATGGAGCCAAATTTAAATTCTCCGGAAGGTTCAGACACAAACACGCCTCATGTCGTCCTTCCAACATAAAATATTAAAGGTTACTCATCACGGAGGCGAAGACAAAAAAGACCATTTTCCCTTTTTTCACTTTATGAAAGGAACGAGCGACAAACGGAGGAGGAATAATAAATGAGTTTTGAAAAAGACATTTTACACCCAGTTGATGATTCAGCTCCAGAACTCCTTTCATAGAGTTCCCTGATAGAACCAACACCCTTCTGTGCAGCCTCAGCATAATTACTCTTATACAGACTCCTTATGTGCCGTCGCCACGGCAACACCCAAACACAAAACACTGAATTCTTTAATGGCTTCCGTTAAACACACTTGTTAAAGCATCACTTGTATGCGCCAATCCATCAGACCCTCGGCATTTACTTCCATCGCGCACTCATTGTGCGTGGGTGTGTGTGTGTGTGTGTGTGTGTGTGTGTGTGTGTGTGTGTGTTTCAAAGTGACTGATAACCCCTGTACCAGCCACATCAATCCATCCTCATCTCAGAGTTAATGAGGTCCACAGGGCTCTTTCTTTCCTTCCTTCCTTCCTTCCTTCCTTCCTTCCTTCCTTATTCATCTTCCATCCTTCTTTTCCTTCTTTCCTTTAATATTCAAACTTCCCTCTGTCTGTCAATCCATCCGCCCCCTCCAGCCATCCACTCTGCCTTCCTTTCATCCATCCTTCCACCCTGTATCCACACACACACACACACACACACACACACACACACACACACACACACACACACACACATACACTGAAATGAAGTGCAATTAAATGTGATTAATCTTATTCAGTTACAAAGATCCTTTTATATTTAGCTCAACAATAATATCTCTCTCATTCTCTCTCTCTCACATACACACACACACACACACACACACACACACACCCACACACACAAACACAGTCACATGCCACGTTTGAATGGAGCCAAATTGAAATTCTCCGGGAGGTTCAGACACAAACACGCCTCATGTCGTCCTTCCAACATAAAATATTAAAGGTTACTCATCACGGAGGCGAAGACAAAAAAGACCATTTTCCCTTTTTTCACTTTATGAAAGGAACGAGCGACAAACGGAGGAGGAATAATAAATGAGTTTTGAAAAAGACATTTTACACCCAGTTGATGATTCAGCTCCAGAACTCCTTTCATAGAGTTCCCTGATAGAACCAACACCCTTCTGTGCAGCCTCAGCATAATTACTCTTATACAGACTCCTTATGTGCCGTCGCCACGGCAACACCCAAACACAAAACACTGAATTCTTTAATGGCTTCCGTTAAACACACTTGTTAAAGCATCACTTGTATGCGCCAATCCATCAGACCCTCGGCATTTACTTCCATCGCGCACTCATTTGAAGGACGCGTATGGAGGCTGAGACATTAAAGGTGCAGTGTGTACGTTTTTGGTCGATTTGTGTCTCTTCTATCGGTCGATAAAAATCATATCCTGACATTAATACAAACGTATCATCACCTGAATGTGTGACTTGCTGTTTACATTGAGCCCTTTAATGTATATTTACATCGGGGGCGGGTCCTCTCTACGGGGGGGCCGCCATCTTTTAACAATAGCCCAGCGTGGACATACTAAACATCCCCCGAGCTTTAACGGATGACCACCGTAGGCCACCATAGGTTCTCCTGCACGCTCAGGCGGGGGAAAGGGTGACGTGATGAATATACAACATGCAACTTCACCAGTAGATGTCACCAAACCGTACACACTGCACCTTTAAACGGAAAACATGCTCCAATGCATTTCTGCACAAACTGAACACAAGGGAACACACATGATCGCTGCTAAAGCTGAGGAGTGTTGTTAGTATTCTAGATGTCAAGAGAGAGAGAGAGAGAGAGAGAGAGAGAGAGAGAGAGAGAGAGAGAGAGAGAGAGAGAGAGAGAGAGAGAGAGAGAGAAGAGAGAGAGAGAGAGAGAGAGAGAGAGAGAGAGAGAGAGAGAGAGAGAGAGAGAGAGAGAGAGTAAACATGTGGGAGCTGGAGGTGTTTGTGCTCATTTGGGCTCTCCACCCTGTTTTCACACTCAGCAGCTTTCTCCAAACACAGAGCAGTTGGGCATCAGCAAGTGGAGCCCATCTTCCAAATGGGAGGAACCCCCCCCCCCCCCACACACACACACACACATTGCCCCCTATGCCTCGCACCCTCCCTCTGTTTTCATGAGATTCTAATCTGTCATCATTTGGCAGAAGGATTAACTCAGATAACGGAGACGACAAGAAAACAAGCCGAAATTTGTTAATGATACGGCGACAACCGAGATTTATACTCTCTCCCCCCCCCCCCCCCCCCCGAGAGATGTGGACTTCATTTCTCTGGGGCTCAGCAGGACGGAAACATTTGTCATCATTATCACCGACAACAGGAACTGACCAAAGTGCCTTCGTTTAAAAAAACAAAACAAAAACAAAATAACTCTGTCCACATGTTTTTCTGTGCAGTAATAAAACAGGACTCTTAGTTAAACTGCATTTATTCGGGGGGGGGGGGGTCAGTCTGTCACAGCTGCATCCAGCTGAAAGCACTGAGGTGTGACCTCATGCACGGACACTCACACACGCACACACACACACACACACACGCACACACACGTACAATGCAACCAGGGCAGACCTGGATGGCGCCTGTTCAGGAGGTAAATCCCAAACGGCTCGCAGGGCCACGGAAATCTGAGGCCGATGGCCCCGATCCCCCACCAGGCCGAGGCAGGCGGCTCTGCACTTGTGACCAAAGTATAAATCCGCCCTGCCCCCCTGCCCCCCCCCCCTTCTCCCTCCACCCCCACTAATCCCTTTTCAATCATGCACTTTTTGGATTACGCGCCTGTGTAATTCTTCTCAGGTATTGTTTTATATAACTTAATATGATATTCCAACGTGGCCCCGGCGGGTTATGGAGTTCAGGACACGGTGCAGGATTGGATGTGTGCGCCGGGCTGAGAGGAGAGAGGCCTGATCAACCTCACAGTCCAAATGGAGCAGATGCATAAAGGTGGCGAGTTTGACCTGATTTCCATCCTCTCCGTGGGATCCCATGATGCAGTGCCAGCCCCCGCGGCGTGGTTCTGTCAGGAGGAGTCTTCGTGTGGTCCGAGACGTGAGGAGTCAGAGGAGGCCGCGTTGATTCACCTCGTCCACGTGAAACCGGAGCAGGAAATTCAACGTTACCGTTTCCTCTCTGCCGCTTTCGGCCGCGTCTCACTTCAGGCACCGCGGACTTGGAAGTGCGCATGTGGAGAGCGCCGACCTCACAGTCGCGCGACTGTCCGCCTCATTTCACAGGACACTCGAAATGCGCACTCCAGAAAACGAAGTGTGGATCGATGTGGACTTTCGCTGTCTACCATCTCCCAGAATGCACTGCGCGTCCCCCCGGCGCAAAAAAACAAACACGGAGCTCGTAGGCAGAGCGAAAAACACGGAGGCGGAGAGCGACTGCTTCGTTTGAAATACTGATTTGTGGCGTTGGAAGATTAAAAGCGTGGGTTTCCTGAACTTGGCATCTCATCGTCATCATCCACATGAGCTGCTCTCGGCCTCAGGAGCTCAGCATCGAGCGGGAAACACCTGTAAGGTTCACGCTGAGTGTGACGCAGTAACGTGGGGTCACAACAAATCTTTAGACTGATTTCATATGCTTACTCTCGCACAGCCACTGGTTCTGGCTTCATTTGGTCCGGTTCCGTCCCACAGCCGCTGTCAAATGTGGATCGTCCAATTTAACCACGTAACGCAGCGAGTGCACTCGTGTCACGGCCGACCGAGTGCACTCGGGAGTGCGCGGCCCCCCGATTAAGACACGGCTTATGTCGGAACATCGTGTTGGTCCGTGGCATTGAATGATCGTGGGGATAACGTTGAGATTTAAGTTTCCTCGTCTCACGGCGACTGACATCATGACACATTCTCGTCACTTTGAACTACGTCTGCAGATCGATCTGTTTTGGTCAACGTTGTATCGTTAGAAATATCTTTTAAGAAAAAGAGAATCTGGGCTCGTGCCTTTGCGATTTCAAACAGATGGAAACTTACATTTTTAAAGTGTGTGATCTAGTGACATCGAGGGGTGAAGTTGGGTGATGTTGCAGCTGAATATCACTCATCTCACTTCCTACCAGACAGGGAATTTGAAAAAAAACACAGCTGCGGTTCTGTGGGCAGAAACAGGTTAATGATGGAGGAGGAGGAGGAGGAGGAGGGCGCTGGAGGAAGAGGAGGAGGAGGAGGAGGAGGAGGAGGAGGAGGAGGAGGAGGAG
>JAFBJT010011261.1:39743-56222 GCA_016785325.1 Chascanopsetta lugubris | reverse complement strand
TTATACTCTTTTCTCTCTCTCTCTCTCTCTCTCTCTCTCTCTCTCTCTCTCTCTGTTCCTCTCTGCCCTTCGTCTTCATCCACACAGCAGCTTCTTTACCACTTATTCATCCCACAGATTCCTTTCTTATTCCGCCCACCGCTCTCTAAACTTTCAAGAAGAGACAGCTAAAGAGAAGCAGCTCACTTTTGTGCTGTTGGTCCTCCCATGACACACTCTCAGACACAGTCTCAGACACACACACACACACACACACACACCAGCACCACCATCACTCTCAGGCCTCCTCCTGTGCTTCAGACTTCCTGAAACGCCTGTAATATCATCATTTATCTCCAGAGAGTGGGCCCCCTGCCTCTGGTCCAAAATAGCATCATGTGCTATATTCATACCTCTCTGAATATTTCATCTAAGGACAAGTTTGTATTTATTTATTTATTATTGAATTATTTTTTACATATAGGAATATGCACAATTCCAGAAGTTGAGAAACCCAATCAGCCCAGAAGGGGAAAACATCTGCTGCTGAACAGATGGAATATGTGGTTATTTTATTGTGTGATGCAGTGTTTGGTCTTTGAATGGAATTAATTGAAAGTGCACATTGATACAGTGAAACTGACCATCCATACAAATGTGTATAGTCCCCTGTATAACTGATTTCATGAGAAATACATGTATTTCATGTTAAAGCAGATTTCCATGACTGTGTTGATGTCCTTGAGTTATATTAATATATCACATACAAGCAATGAATGTATTTTCTCTGTCATCACACATCAAGCGGTTTAGATCAAAGATTATCAAATAGTGGGTCACAACCCAAAAGTGGGTTGTAGACTAGTTTTCATTGGGTCACGGCCGTTGACTTACAAAAACGTTTTTGAATAATCCTATGCTCGGAGTGCATTCTATTCACCCTCCTTAACAGTAGGTGGCAATAATGCCCTATAATGTTAATAGACAACGATTACATGAATGGATTTTCTTATATTGAGGACAAAAAAGGGCATGTACGCAAATGTTATTACCATGTGTCCCTGAGATGCACTTTTAGGTTTTTAATTGAAACGCAGTTAATTGAGTGTAAAAGGGAATATATCCTGCTCTTGCATCGCCCCCTGCTGGTTGTATGCACCATTAAACTGATATCCTGTACTACCTCAGGTCCAAACTTCACCATATTTTTATTCATATCGATTTGAGAAAAATGAAAAATTGCTGTGCCTGTTGGCACGTTGCTGCCACCAACTGTTGTTTACACCCACGTGGTGGTCATGGACATCCAAGATGTACAAAACCTCGGCTCTCGTAAGCCCGCAACAGGAGCCGAGAACTCCACAGGATACACTTACTGCAGATGCATATGTCTAACAATCACATCAGGCTACAATTGGAGGGTTGCACCATCAAAATGCAGCCAGGTGTGAATGACATCTGTGCAGATTGGGCCGCAAGCTGAAGGGTCATTTCATGCTGCTGTTCCACTCATTATTCCAAAACGACGCTCAGAAAGCAACAGATGGTTCCAAACCAAGCAAAAGGTCAGAAATACCATCAATGCAGCAACAGTGGTCTGGAAGATGCGGGAAAGGGAGCCACACAGAGCAACCTGGGTCATTTAACCGACAAGTGTAGCAAAGCAAGCACTAGAGCATGGACACCTCCGATAATGGTGTTTACCTAATGGTGTATATATATATATATATATATATATATATATATATGAATTTTTTTCATTGTGAGACTCATGGGCAAACAATGTAAAAAACTGGACTCTGACTCTGGCCATTTCCACAGAAACTCATGCTGTATTGTGAATGCAACAGTGGTTCCCTCTCTGGATATGAATGAATGGTTGCCGTTACAAACATTACAACACGCAACCTGGCACATGTGCAACATTGGAAGCTTCCACGTGCCTTGAAATGGAGGAAAGGGAATACATGAAAACTCTCTGTGCATGGAAAAACAACAAGCTGCTGGCACAGCCTTGTTGCCGGGGCACCGGTCAAAAAACTAAACAGTAATTTTATATTATGGTCTCTGTGATGGTACCATTATAAATCTATTAGTATAATTATGCATCATTTCGTATGTATTTTCTGCTATGGAAATAATTTCACCTATGTGCTCACCGGAACTCATCCCAAATGCGTAACGTGGCACATTATGTTAAAAACAAGCTAATTAAAACTAAACATTGTGATTGTCATGATAACAGGACTCCTTTAATTGCATTGCTAAATTTGACAACATCCCAATCTATCAAAACAACACGCAAATGCATTAGTGACCTTGACCTTAATATATCATCATTTACAATCAGAGGAGCCGTTGTTGTTCCGACTACTACACACGCAGCCGGTTTCATTAGTCTGCTTGTCTACCAAGCATCTGTTGCATCACTGCTGACTTTATCATACCAGCAGTCTGTTATTTGTCATTGGACCAACTGAGTCCATGCTTTTCCCGCTATTCTTGAATTAAGACCTATTACTTATTACTACCATAAAAAGCAGCGTCCTCGCCTTCAAAAGATAAGTCGATACCGGAGTCGAGAACGTGCTTAAAAGGATACTTTGTACTGATTTGCTTCTTTCTCCGAGAGTCCTTAGGAGCCAGATTTATGCCTCTATGCACAGCTCCCTCAGGAATCCAGCGTCGGCGTATAGAGCTGCTAGCGTCGGCCGCTAACACCGGTATATTGATCAGAGGGACACTGCTGGGGGAGATGGCGGTGTGGCAAAGTAATTACCTGAGGGTTTCACACTCCAAGGGAGGCGAGTGTGTGTGTGTGTGTGTGTGTGTATGCGGGCGCGTCGGGATGATCCAGCGCACGTGTGCCCCCCCCCCCCCCCCCGGCGGGATGATGCAGCGCACGGGGGCCCCCCCCCCCCCTCCAACTGTAATTGAAAGTGGATGGCTTCGCCTCGGCACGTTCCACCACAGAGAACTAAACTGCATTAACGTCTCAGTCCCGGGCTTATTACAAGCTCAGGTAATTACCCAGCTGGGGCCGACGACATGAGGAGCCCAGGAGAGGGGAGAGGGGAAGAGGGGGAGAGGGAGAGGAGGGCGGAGCCGGGGGAGCGCGCACGCCGGTTAAGGGAATCCTTGATTAATGCACTATAGGTATAATCCTAATAATGACTAAAGAGGAGGAGCAGGGAGTGATTCATCTGAATGTCAAACACCCCGCAAGAAATAACTACATCCCGCTATGCAAATGTATTCCAATGATGAGCACAACATTTGTGGAAACAGATTTCACGTGGAGCCTGATTTATGACGCACTTGACCCCACGACGGCGTCAATTCATTCGTACGAGAGGAAAAACATGCGTTTGAGTTCCACGTAGCCCCGGGCTGTTGTCCATGACTCGCGGGTTAATGCAGCGGAATGTTATCACTGAGCTGAAAAGTCGCTAACAAGAGATGCATTGTGCAAGATTTATGTCATTGTTTGTCACTTCTAAATAACAATAATAATATTATCCTTAAATGAGCATATTAATGTCTATTTACATGAGGAGCGGGTCCACACTACAGGCGCCGCCATGTTTTCCCAATAGCCCAGAGTGGACATCACAAACATCTTTTGAGCTGTAATGACAACTGACAGTCTTGTCAGTCTGCATGTTCAGAGGGGTGACGGTGAGGTGAAAGGGTTAGACGACATGCAACGTCACCTCGAGATGTCACCAAATCGTACAAACTGCACCTTTAAAATGAGATGCAAAACAACACGCTCACGTTAGGTTTACGCGCGTGTTTACAGCGTAAACTCCAGTGTTGTGCGCCGACTGCCGCACAACGTAGTTAAGCCTCAGATGCGAGCGTTTCACCGAGTCTCAGCCGCTCTTAACGGCCTCTGTTCCCTCTGGCTGCGGATCAATGAGTTTCCACTGTAATTTGCAGTGAGCTGCGGACGAAGGCAGCAACTTTTTGTTTATTTATGCTCTGCGAGCGCGCGAGGGCAGAAATCACACCGGGGGAAACGCACAATGTGCTCTCAGAGGAAGGGAGCGGGAGAGGGAGGACTAATGACTGTGAGAGTTCGGAACCTTCCTTAGGGAAAAAAATCAAAAAATCAAATCGCTAACATCCTCCAGCCACGACTGGAACGTGTGCACGCCCGCCAGCAGCTAAGCAGTTAGTGGGAATGTGTCAAAGTATTGTCAGTAGCCATCAAGGAAAAGGGTTTGATGCTGGTCCACATGTGCATCGACATGACTGGCAGCCAAGGCAACTGTTCTGATGGCAACTGAAACACACACACACACACACACACACGCATGTCCGCCCCCTGCTGTGCGCCTCCAGCCCTCATCAACACCGCTGATTTGCCACGGTGGCAGCTCTCAGTCATGTTCCCAGGCCGACTGGCCGTGTAACCTTTGAGTTTGACGTTTGACTGTCTTGTCATTTCCCCGGCAACAAACACAAACACCGCCTCCCGTCAACTCGCGCAACACTGACATTTGTCTGTCTTGTCATGTCTTAGCACAGCGGTGTAAGAAATGATGGATGCTGGGTGTTAACATAAGGAGAGTGGGGGGGTGGGGGGGGGGGGCGGCTCGGGTAAAGCGGCACGAACAGAGGCGGCCTGGAGAGACGTAGTTCAAATGAAACAGTCAGAGGCCGACTGGCCGTGTAACCTTTGAGTTTGACGTTTGACTGTCTTGTCATTTCCCCGGCAACAACTATAAAGCGGCACGAACAGAGGCGGCCTGGAGAGACGTAGTTCAAATGAAACAGTCAGACGGAGGGAAGAGGGGGAAAAGAGCCGACGCTCATTCCAAACTCTCCAAATCTGTCCTCGGATGCAGGCACAAAGCTCGTGTGAAGCGGCGGAGGATATTCTGTGCATGTCTGCATTACTGCATTGTGGGATCTTACTGTAACAGCATTATCTCTGGCACAAACCTGGTCCAGATTGCTGAAAACCACATTAGAAGGGGCCTCTGTAAAAAAAAGAAATGTTCCTTCATTTTATTTTCCAAAACGCGTCTGTGCCGTGAGCCTCAGTGAAACGGCGCTAAGACAGTGTGGATTAGGATAAAAGCAGCAGCTGCATAAAATTATTTGGTCTGACATTCAGACATTTAAGCCGTCTCCCGTTTGAATAACTCAGTTTAGAGCTGGTGTTTAGCATTTTTTTTCCCTTTCCGCCACAAAGAGAGGAAAAAAAAATGGCTTCATCCAATTTCATTTCAATTGACGTTGCACTTGAGTTGCGTCAGAAACACGTCCGTGTCTTTTCCCAATCCTCCTGTGACATTCAGGAAACCAAACAGTGCGCCTGCCCTGTCCGTCATCGTGCCATGTCAATACTGTAAAGCGGCGTTCAGCGCGTTCGCTCATTAGGTCTGAGGAGAAGATGTATCAGCGGCGGTGAGGCTCCCTCCGCACCTGCAGCAGCAGCAGCAGCAGCAGCAGCTTCGCAAGGCTCATACATCTTGTTGGCTTATTGGTAAAGAACTGTCAGAGTGGACCCAACGTCCCACTCCTTCCCCATGTCTCCATCATAGTGTCTGAGCGATGAGTTCCTCTCATGCATTTTTAATGGAACACAGGAAAATATCTTCAGGTTCTGGGCCCACTGTTGGGTTTTGGAGAGGTAAGGGATTTTGCATAATAGTCTGCGGCTCACGGATCCAAAACACGCTCAATCATTCTGCCGGGGCCGGTTCACCGATATGTAAAAGTCATACTGAAAAAAAAAACAGTATCGCAGTCTACTGAAGATGAAGTTGAGCAAATTCTATACCTGAAAGTTCAATATGTGACATTCAGTGACACCTAGTGGTGGGATATCCCTTACTTGAGCCCTCCCCTTCGAGGAAGGTAAGACAACCCATAGTTGCCAAATGGAAACTTCTGGGCCTCCGTGTGAACAAAGGAACAGGATCACGATGGAAGAGGATCTGCTCCTAATGTGGAATATGGGGGGGTTGTAATGGAGTGGTGCTTATAAATGAAAACATCATTACGTCATTTATATTTGACAGTCCATCGCTAATCTTACAGACCTTTTTATATACGTATATATTTTTTTTTACAAGTGTACAATTTTTTTTTATTGAGTTATTTTCCCTATACTGTGTTTCATTCATTAGCCCATTACAACCAGTGGGTTGGGGGTTAGTTGGCCGCAGCTATTACCAAAGTGCAGGGTTGGCAGCAGAGAGGCTCGTTAATTCACTGGAGGCCACCGTTCAAACTGAATCCACTCGATGTTTGAAAAGGCAGCAGATTCCTGTGGGTCTTGCAAAGTTGAGAGTTTGTTCATCTCAGCTTTGGAACATAAATGAAAAAAAAAAAGTTGTATTTCTCTTTATCCGTAGCTCCCTCTCTTCAAGTACTCACTGGCTCACTCAGCACTGCGGCTCTCTCTCTCTCACCAGCTCACTCGCTCGCTCACTACTCGAGCAGACAATTGGACAGACCTGAATGTTTCCCTGCAAACAATAACCGAGAAATTACAGGGTTTAGCCTTTTGACTTAAAACATGTGTTTGTACTTGCTTGAAGCAGGGGGCGGGGCTTTCCTTTCTGTAGCACAGTGATTGCCACAGTAAACAACGATCATGATAATCATAAGGATAATAATGAGCGTTGGCTGCGTTTTGCTGCATTTATACTGTGGCTAACGTTTTCCTGTCCTACGCACAGGTCACTTCATTTGACCTACTCTCCGCATTTACGGTGTGCAAAGCTAAAACAGTGACCTGCTGACCTTTGCGACTACTCTCATGCTCCTTCAACCTGACATTATGATAATAAATAGGAGTTGACACATGTCACAGCAGCAGCACAAGCCTGCTGCAGATTGTTTGGATCAGTCATGGCATTTGACCTTAAACAAAACCCCTCTGTCCGTCACACACTCACACTCTCTCTCTCTCTCTCTCTCTCTCTCTCACACACACACACACATCTATGCAAATACACAACGAGAAACGTAACTCAGAACAATTTTCAATGGCATTTCCACATGCTAAAGGTGCAGGTGCAAGATTTTAGTAAAAGTTAAAAGTTAAAACTTGGTAGCAAACAAACTGTTTGTAAAAATGAATGAATTAAAGGTGCAGTGTGTATGATTTTGTCTCATTTGTGTCACTTCTAAAAATATTACAAAACAATTACATTCTGACATTTTCATGAATTTATCATCACCTTATTGTGTGTGTGTTTTTTGCCATTACCGTAAAATGAGCCCATTAATGTAAAATTGCATGGGGATGGGGGTCCTTTCAATGGGGACCGCCATGTTTTTACTCAGAGTGGACAAACTAATCATTCTTTGGAGTTTTAATGACAACTGAAGTCTACGATAGGTTCTCCTGCATGCTCAGAGGGGTGATGCTGAGGTGATGGATGCTACATGCAACTTCACCTCTGGATGTCACCAAATCTTACACACTGCACCTTTAAATATGTTTGCTAACATCATGGAGATGTCTGGTAAGGTGTCTGCACTTGTATACTGCAGGTGTCGATACCTCACATCCTGAATCAGGATTCTTTGAGTGCATGACACTGTATGACTATTCGTTACTGTGTGTGTGGGTTGAGGCTACAGGGTCATAATGAGAATGTAGGTGAGCTTGGTGAAACTTCAACATTTAGAATAAAAGGAGAAAAGCTTTATAATCAAGGTGTCTCTTAAATACATTCAAACAACAGCTCTTTCTAGGAATGTAAAAAAATCCATCTAGGGCAATAACAAAAGCTGCAGCCATGAAGCAAGGCAAGGTCCAGCTTTAGAGGGAAATGAGTTGTTAACCACACATCCATTCATCTGCGCCCGTACTTTATGTGTTATTTCCACTCAGGAAATGGAGACAAGGTTATAGTAGAGAGGTGGAACGCATACGCACTGACAGTCATTCACACTCGTACAAAAGGCAATTGTCAATGGGCATGTGAACCTGCTAGTTTATGACATCAACCTTGGCATACTGTGGGTAGGCATACATAATATATATATATATATATATACACACACACACACACACACACACACACATTGTGATATATGTTATATATTATAAAAATAGTCCTTAGTAATATGTAAGACATAATAATAATATATGACAGTTAACACACAAACATAAGAATAAGGCATTATTAGTCACAATTTAGTCTTAGATTAGTTCGCTTAGTTGAGTAAAATCAATCAAGTTTAGTCAAATAAAACTATATAAAATTCAACAGCACAGCCACCAAGAAGCTGGGACTCAAATCCCAGTGTTCCTTCTCCATGACCCTTGTTGCGGAGGGAGAAAAGCGAACAGTGCAAGAATTCCTCCAGTGACGTAAGTCATCCCATGCATACATTAATTTATTTGCCGTGAGAGTGCAGCTGACTAGGAGTGACCTTTTGTACCGGGCAAAGAAAAAATAATCCACATGCAGCTGCTGGATCTGAAGTCGCATTACAGGACGCGTTGGCTAAAGGGGGTTGAGTTGTTATTTTCAGCCAATGGGATCTGGTAGAAAGTCTTTGTAAATATTAGAAAAGCATATTTTGAAAAAAAAAAGAAAAACACACTAAAAATATTAATAAATAAATAATAGATACTAAAACAAGATTAAAAATACAAAATAAGTAAATAAATGCCTCACTGACTGAGTCGGATGCAGGACCTTTACAGAATGTCATGCAAATCCTGGTTCTGAGGCAGATGCACAGAATACAAATCTAAACACACAGATGGATGTCACTTTACTGTTTGTGTGGGTGGAATATATAGCAGGATAAACTGTATTGCAGTATAAGTGATATAGTCAGGCATGTGTTTAAGTGAGTCGAGATGACGTTTGACCCTGGCAAGTGTAGTTTTAAGGTTATGTGTGCATCTCTGCTCCCTCACGACCAATCAGTGCACATGGAGGTCTTCTTTAACCTAAGCTTTAAAACATCATGTGCAGTAAGCAGGGGGATGGGAGAATGTGTGCCTCATAAAAAGGAGCGTGTTAGTAACATGTGCATCCCATGAGCAATGAGTAACAGTATCAAGTGGCTCCCAACATTTTGTGGAATTAAGATGTCAAACCCAAGGACATCAAAACATACATTAAAGATGGTTCTCTGGGCCATGGGCTTGGCTGCATGCGGAAATCCTTTAAAGCACTGAGAGACCAGAGTGAGAAACGTTCGTGTGAAACGCCAAAGTGAAGTCTATTAAAGTAACATCACAGGCAGGAAGTCACTCATGGCTCCTTACATACACAGCTGGGGGGGTTCACTGGAAAGGCTGGCTGTTGCTCGGATGCGCCATAATACTCTCTTTACTACAGTGAATATATACACGCAATGTTCCAATCCACGCTGAGGAGGGTTTAAAACCTCTCCGCGGCTATGTGGAACCGATTTCAAAATCAAAGAGAAAAGTGGAAAATTAGACAACTTGTCGCTCTCCTAGAATTTTAAAATGCATGTGGTGCATTCCCAGATCTTACATTTTTTCATAGAATTCCTAGGCCTCTGATTTTTAGCTTCAATTTCAGGTTACTTCCAATACGGAAGTGGAAAAACTTGCAGTTCACAGGGCGGCCACTCGAGGCCGTCTCCAAAAGTGAGTCATCCCCCATTGACTTCCATGATAACATGACCAATTTTAGAAGGTGCATGTTTAAACTCTAGTAACACATTTTATTTCGATCAAACGGTCAAACTGTGAATAATTAAAGGCGTGGCCTTTTGAGTGACACCTGGGCTGACCTGTGGATGCTGCAATAACACCATGGGCCCATGGGAAACAGGAAGGGAGAGGTGTCCAGAAAATCTCTATGGCAACAGGTGTCTGCTAGACCACATGAGCAAAGACTCCTCTGTTACAAATCTAAGTGCATTGGTGAGACAGCAAAGTCCAAGAGGTCTTCACCCTTCGAGCAAAAGACACAGGACCCCCCCCGGGCCCCCCCCCCCCCCCCCCATTAACAGGGGCAGCAAAAGATGGTGTGTTCCTAGAAACGCTGACAAAGGTGGAGCTTGGTATGATACACAACTCCACCAGGTCAGAGACCAGACTGAACAGAGTCGTGGGGAAGCCATATTTCAACTCGTGCCACTGGATTTCCAGTCATTGCGCTACCGAGGAAGTTGAAGGAGTCGGCGACAGGAGCTCCCTGATATCGGAGATGCCAGAAGTTGAAACAGATCATCTCTGTCCGAGGACTGACAAAGTGAAAGCTCATATTTCTTCTTAATCACAGTGATTCAGAGAACTTCTTCGAGTGCACCCTGATGGGCGGCTCACGGCTGAACTTCCCATTCTTGGAGAGAAAGTGACAAACTATTAGAGAGATCGTCGTAAAGATACCAAGGCCTGTGTCCAGGCTCCTACAGCAGCTTTTGAGATGTTCTTGAGCATCATCCTCTGTGTCCTTGTGGAGCTTTAAGCTTAATTACAGCACAACTGGTGTGGAGAAGGTCACTGGTGGAAATTCCAGCCAGTTCCTGCGGGTTTTAGCTCCGTTTGTAAGAAAGGACATTTCCACTTCTTCAACATTTGCGTGTACTTGCCAAGTCAGCTCGTGGGCCGGATTTGACCCTCGGGCGTGCCGGTTTTGGCCCACGGGCCGTATGTTTGACAGCCCTGGCACACTGTACATTTTCCCATTTCTGATATGATGCTACATCCACCATCCTAACTCAAGAGCCTGCTGTTGTACCACAACCGCTACAGAATGTTGTTGCCTCCTGTTCCCAATTTAAATATATGGATGGAAATTCAGTGGGACTGAGTCGTATGAATAAAGCAGGTATCACACAGTCACAAAGGGAAACACAGCTCTGTCCACGTTGAAGCAAACACAACCAACATGGAGACAAGAAAACGATTAACTGCACTAAAACTTGTTAGAGTCTGGAACTCCAGGTACTGGTTTGTAAAAAGCAATTAAATTCAAACAAGCTGTGTGTGTTCTGCATGCATCTCTGCGCCGGTGCGCCAGTGTGTGTGTGTGTGTGTGTGTGTGTGTGTGTGTGTGCGTGTGTGAATACAACACAATGAGAAGTGGCAAACACAAATAAAAGAAAGTCCCCAACCACATTATCGAGTCTGGCTTTAAAAACTAATTTACTTTACAACTAAAAGTTCCAAGAGTTAAACTCAGAGTATTGATACCTCATCTTCGATAGTGGCATTCTTAGAATGAATGTCCCCTTCGGAGTTTTGCAGCATGGCAGCTCAATTGCATGCACTTTGACCACTGAGGTTGGGAACCACGACAGTTATAGGAGAAGCAAGTTAGTCCCAGCAGCAGCTGAACCGGCAGAAATTACATAATGTATGTTGTTTCTCTACATTTTGCAACATCATTGTTTTGTAGCATCACGTCACTATGAGGTTATATTTTCAAGTATCCAGCACGGTTATGTAAAGGCAGGATTGTGATTTCTATCACCATGACAACTTTACTAAAGTGAGGTGAATGTTTTGAAATTCAAATTGGTCTGACAGCTGCTTGTTTAGTATCGCATGTGATACAATGGTGAAGTATATAAAGCATTTGATGAAACAGTTAAGATAAAGATTAACTGTGGCTGCCATTTCCTTGGAACTGTATATTCTACAGTGTAAAGCAGGGGTGTCAAACATAAGGGTCCAAAATGACACCGAATTTGTGGCCCACCAAGATAGTGTGGAGTGTATCATGTTCATGTATCAGTTCATGTGAGGAACACTTGTGAGAGAAGAGGTTTGAATACTTTGGTCATTTATTAATTTGATGATATTTTTTATTATGAGCTGTGTTATATAAAAATTGCCCACTTTAAATATAGAAACAGCCTCTAAGACATCTATTATTTTACTATTCTTTTCAACCGTATACGCGTGTTAAGGTTTGAAGGTGGCAGAGAAATGTTTGAAGATGTGCGCCTTCACTGACTCTTCACGTCTCTGCAGCGGCACAGCTGCTTCCATCAGCCCCTCAGCCGTTCTGCTGAGCCTTCAAAGCAATCAACATAATGTAAATGCACAAGGGAGCTCCACAATGTAGCATTCAATTATGGTATGCATTTTTGCGCGTTTCCAGAGTTCTTTTGTTTGACTTATTTAAGGTGGACTTGTTATTCACAGTGAAGCACCGGGAGAACCAAGGTTGCGTTGCGACTCCTGCATACCTTCAAAGTAAGAGCGTAATCATAGCTACGATCAAACATCACTCTGCAACACATGCAAATATACTCTATAGGGATATTCAGCTCTTATGGTATCTTATGTGGAGACATGTAGGCTGCCTCTTCTTGATCTGCACTCTGATAATGAGAGAATTTGGAAGTACATTGGAGGTACATACTGAATCAAAAAAAATTACCATTAGCGCTTAACCCTAATTCTCACTCCAAAAAGGCATGTGAGGGCAGAGGGAATCAAAGTGGCTTGAAACACCAAACGGTCAGGACATGTACAGTATGCCTGTGCCCGGGACAGATGGACAACATGTTTCAACTTTGATCCATTGTGCTAAATGTGTGTCTGTGATCCGGTCCTGGAGACGCATGGACTTGCTGATGCACGAGCTCGATCATGAGTCAGCATCAGCTGTCGACTGTGACATTTGCTCCCATCAAAAACGAGTTACTGAAAAGATGCAGAGGAGGGGTGATGATGATGGGTCACCTAAACTTCCACCCATATCCCATCCACCAACACGGAAGGGGTAGGGTTGGTGAGCAGTGCTGCACAAAGCCACAAGGGGGCACTCTTGTCTACGTTACAGTCAATGGAACAGAACGAAACATGGTGGACTGAGAGATGTTGGGCAGAGAAGCTGACGGGAAATGGATAACTAGCAAAACAACAACTAACCAGAGGCTGACTGGTTCCATGGAGGACATTAGGGACAATCAATGCTTGGTTGACATGACTGGTTGGAGTAGCAAGGACACGTGGAGCAACAGGTCCAGTTGGAATAGCCAGGCCATTACATTGGTTACAGTAAAATCTGGAGACTAATTCTTATGCGGCTTGAAAGACTTGAGCCAACTTTGCGTCACCTGGTCTTCAGCATGTCAAAGGACTGGACCAGATACAATGATTGGCTGTGTTCATCTAGCATGGCAAAGCCATTGTTGATTGGAGGATGTAAAAATAACATCAAATAACTATGGACCTGCACCTTTAACGCGGGATAGTCATCGGCGTCTTTTCATTGCTAAACCAATAGCAGGGACTATTGGTCCAATGACCGATGGAAGCCCGTTGGGAGCCATTATTGCTGTTGATTAGTTCCTCCTCTGCCATTTTTATCTTTGCAAACCAACACGGTCCAATAATTAATTCTCAAAACATGTTCACTGGCGTCTCCATCAAATAAAAATGAGGAACACCTACACAGTCCAATTGGTTTTCAAGGCAGAGAAACACATCAGTGAAAGACGGCCCCACGTAATGCAAGCGGTCCACCCCGACTGAACTTTTCATCAAACGGCGTGTTTATGAGGCGGCTGTAATGATGCTTCCACGAGCGAGGGGGGTGATGACAACTTTGACTGCGGCAATGAAACGTCACCGCTATAGTTGCAGCAGTGTTTTGAAGCACTGGCAACGAGGTTCCTGAACACGACGAGGATGTTTTTTATTCCATCACGCTCCCACATAAAGATGCAGGCTGTGTTGGGGGGGAGGACAGGGTCAGAGATATCAAATCCCTCTGTGGCTCTGACTTTTGTACATGATTAAAGGTGCAGTGTGTAAGAATTTGGTCAATTTTTGTCTCTTCTATTGGTAGAAAAAAAAGATCACAAAACAATTGCATACTGACATTTTGATAATCACTCAGAGTATTTTTGTTCCCATTACCCTTAAATGAGCCGATGAATGTGTATTTACATCAGGAGCAGTTCCTCTCTATGGGGGCGGCCATGTTTTTACAGTAGCCCAGAGTGGACACATACTACACATCTTTTGAACTTTACTGACAACTCAAGTCTACCATAGCTTCTCCTGCATGCTCAGACGGGTGAGGGTGAAGTGATGGATACAACATGCCACTTCACCTTTAGAAGTCATCAAATCTTACACATTGCACCTTTATCTGATGAGTGGATTGAGTTTGCTACAGCACCAATAGCAGGTTCGCAACATGTCGCCGTGAGATTCCAGCTCATATTGATTCAAGCCCACATTAGGAATGCACTCCCAGCATCACAGAGGCAGATGAAGTAAGTGGCTGCACACGGGAACACATATGGAACATTTCCATGGAAACCATGGCGCTGTAACCACAGATTTTGGATTGCGTTTTTTCGCATAATGAAGCTCTGCCTCAACTGAGCGGAACACATGCACGCTCAGCAAAAATCCCATCAACACTCTCCCCCGGTCACTTATTTATTCCTGCTGCCGTTGCCGCGGCGGCTCACTGTTCTCTCCTCGGCTCATGCCGGCATACACTGGTGCTTCAGTTTACATTATGCAGATGACCCGGGCTTTGCATTAAATTTTGACCAACGCTTGTTGCTCTGGCATGAATTATTTATTCTGGCTCGCCGTTTCATCTGCGTCTCGCTGATGGAGAAGCGGCAAGAGGATACAAGAAGGTGGATTTATGGTATCCTAGCATCTTACTGGATACAGCCACTGCATGCTGAGATTGTCTAAATTAATTAACAATAAAACTTAATTCTTCAGAGTTCCTCACGGTTGCTCCTATTGTTATAGCCTTTTACTGTCATATTTTATTTAGTATTTCCAATTTTGCTTAAACTTGCTTGGCTGTTCGGGTTTTAAGACAAAAATTCAAAGCATCTAACAATTTGAAGTAAATGAGCCACTAGGGGGCACCCTGGGCGCAGGGTGACCATTTGAGATGAGATGAGATTCAACTTTATTATCATTACATATATACGGTATTGGGTACTGAAATTAGTTTTTTTTTAATGTTACTCCGAGCAGATACTAAAATTGCAAAAGCATCTGAAACATGGCGTGTGTGGAGGTTTTTCCAGTTTTAAATTGTAGATGACGGAGCAACAAATTGATTTATTAATGTGACACCTTTTTACAGAGCAGCCATCATGACCCGAGTCAGGCATCAATGGCTGACAGCTCAACTGTGTGCAGCAGTGTATTCTGGGGTCACATGGAGGAATGCATGACGAGTGGCATATGCCTCTCCATTGGTATGTGGGTGTGTATGCATGTTGCCCCGCCTCCTCAGAAGATATTCATCAACCACATATTATATCTGTTATCCTCCATAACTGCATGGAATCACATTATATATGGAACTTCAGCCGCCAACACATCAGGGTCACGATCCTCAAAGTTCCCTCGTTCCTCTCGGCTGCTCATTAAAGCGAGGAGAAGTCACGCCGACACAAAACATCAAACAGGAAGTCGGCTTTAAAAGACAGATGCATCGACATCCAGGTAGAACTTGTGATTAAAAAAACAACAACATAAGGAGGTGATTAAAACAATCAGATTGCAATCTGGCTCCCACTCAATAGCTGCTCTTACAACCTGCTCCCTTGATATCCCATATGTTTTGAGCCCATGAGTTAAAGAAGGAGACTTGGATCCAACACATTCAATCATTTAAAATTATTTAATTGGTCGTTTTCTCCTGACGTTTAGACATTTTTTAAAAATATTTAAAATATGTATTTTCATATTTTGTAAAGTTCATTGTGCAGTACACACACTGTATTTGGTTAAAAGCTTTCTGCAGGGTTTTAGCTGACATTGCACTTTCCTCCCTGCAAACATAAAACCGTTTGGCAATGAAGCCACACCGGCAAAGAAAGAAAGAAAGAAACCTGCAACCTCTGTATCGTGAAAGTTTTAATCCATCCCATAATTTATGATGCATGTCACCACTTCCGATCCGAGCCGCTGCAAACACTGCCACTTTGCATTGCATCAACTCTGTGTAGCATGGCCTAGGATGCTCTCTCTCTCTCTCTCTCTCTCTCTCTATTTGTATTCACTCCCTGAAGCTTGCTCACCCCTTCCATCTTCATTTGTTTCTCGCATTCCCCTGTCCATGCAACACACACACACACACACACACACACACACACACACAAACGCAACAATCCCTTCACATCAGCAGAAATCATCTTCATACAAATAAAATATGCCCTGTCTACACTGCACCACCAAGCAGGGACGTCGAACATTAGAATAATCTAAATGTAACTGCTGCAAATTGCATAATATCTCAGTTCAGATGTTGTCTGGATCATTATTCCGCACATTTATATTCATCTATTCTGCATCATTTCGCTAAATTCACAGTCTGATGTCAGTGGGAACAGCAAATACAATGTTATTGCCCGTAGTGTTGTTTTGACAGAGGCTGAAGCCTTCGTGCTTGAAATGGCACACACACACACACACACACACACACACACACACACACACACACACACAGAAGTTAGGGTGCTACAACACATGTCTGCATGCTACACACAACACACAGTACTTCACGTAGCCCAGGTTAACAAGGATGC
>JAFBJT010011261.1:0-39619 GCA_016785325.1 Chascanopsetta lugubris | reverse complement strand
ACAAAAAACAAAATAAAAAAAAAAAAAAAAAAAAAAAAAAAAAAAAAAACAATTTAATTGTATAACTTGAAAAAGGCCTCTCATGACTCTCATAATCTTTTTCAGGATCTCATTTTGCCCAAAATGCCCGGCCAGATGTCCAGTGTTTCAAAGTTGCCGCGTCACAACTTCCAGCACTTCTCTCCCAGAAAAAAAACATGGAAGCGCACCGATGTACTGATGAACCATGTTTGATTGCTGTTGTCACTGTGAGCGGCTTGACACAATTCAAGATGGTTTCCACACAACAATAGGCCCTCAGTAGGAGAACTAACACATGTCCAAAGAAACTGTAATAACATGACAGAGCAGCACGTCACCCGTGTTGAGGGGAGGTAACTTTTGGTTCTTCATTTTCTCTGAACAGATTTAGCTCACCCACTGACTGTGTCAGCAGTCTCACGGACATGAAGCAAGAGGACGTTACATTACTTCCAAGTTTACACAAGGTTATTACCATATATAGTTTAGTCAGCAACAAGTTCGCTTTGATTTGCCTTGTAAATCTCACCACTTTGAGGAAGTCGGAATAAGTGACGTTTATGGTTAAAGGTGCAAGTGTGTTAAAAATTGGTGTCGTATAGAGGTGGAGTTGCGCGTTGTAGCCATCGCCTCACCCTTACCCATCTGAGCAAGCAGGAGAACCTATGGTAGACTTGTCATTAAAACTCAGAATATGGTTATCTCGCCCCGCTCCTCACGCAAATGCATATTAATAGGCTCATGGAAAAAATGAAACTTTTAGGTGATTAGAAATGCATTAAAATGCCCGTATGAAATTGTTTTGTAATATTTCTAGTGACAATTCTGACCAAAATCTTACACACTGCACCTTTTATCAGACATCAGTTTGGGTTTCCCTCCCCAGCTGTACGCTTCAGCCACTAAGTTGACATGTTCTTCAGCTTTTAACTTCCTTTGACACTTCCTCGCTGTGGTACTACAAATGTGGTAGAAACAAAGGTGGTGCCGACTGTACTGATGCAGCATTTGATTGGAAACCGCATAACATCATGTCAAATAACACAGCCTTCCTACTTATAACAGTCGTTTTCCTGTAAGTGTCTTGCGTCACTCTGAATTTGCTGAAATAATGTGTTCCCTTTATACCCAAAAAATAAGGAAAGAACAGATGCGATTTGGACCCAGGACCAATGCAAAAATGGACACCATTTTTTTTACATAAAATAAGACAATGAAAAAAACATGAAAACAGCTTTTCAAAACTTTTTTTTTGTACCATCTACAGCAACAAATCCAGTTTAATCACTGATCACATCAAGCAAAGCTTTCTTTATTCCGAAGTCCCTTCGACGTGAGGTGAAACATCTTTCCGATACCCAAACAAATTCAATTGTTTGAAACACAGTGACCTGAATGACAGACACGTTTCACAGACGTGACAGATACTGAGAATCAGCACGGAGCTGCTTCTGCTCGGCTCGTGTACCAGAGATGGAGGATGTGGGAGGGGAAACTCTGTAATGAAATGTCAGAAGTTTGATGCAGCAACAAAGTGAAACACGCTTGGATTAAAACTGGGCACAGCCCGAGTTTGCTGTGGGGTTAACGTGGGGAAAGGCTTTGGCAAAAGGTGACGACAGGTCATCAGTGACATGTCGGCCATGCCACTTAGAAGCAGGCGGACCAGGGTTCCTAGATGAAAGGAAAAGTATAAGAACTACTCTCTGACTGTAACTGCTTAGTAACGAGCAGAACTCTCACCTGGTGCTGTTTGAAACCTATAACTCATAAAGGCTGTATGTTTTACAGTTTGTTTTTCGCCACGCAAGACTCGCACTAAGTACTTCTGGGCTTGTCTGTTTATAAACAAGAAGAGACATTTGAAGAGATTCCACTTACTGTTTCCTCTTCCTGAGTTTCATTTCTTTGACCAGATTGTGTGAACTTCCTATCGTCCACCAAGTGACATGAGACTAAACACGGCAGAGACGATACAATTCTTTGAGGGTCAATAACTGTGTTTCTTCCACGTATTGTC
Source organism: Chascanopsetta lugubris (assembly GCA_016785325.1). Classification (NCBI taxonomy): domain Eukaryota; kingdom Metazoa; phylum Chordata; class Actinopteri; order Pleuronectiformes; family Bothidae; genus Chascanopsetta; species Chascanopsetta lugubris. The sequence continues at coordinate 37,578 of JAFBJT010011261.1, read as the reverse complement.
CTACGCCAAGTAACTTGCTCTGTATTAGTTGACTGCGATTGTTATTGATCATGTCAATGTTTATACTTTGAACTTCCGTGTGCAGGCATACATTTCATTTACTGCAGGTTTTAACTGAGTGAATGCTGGATCTCTTTGAACTCTGCACCTCAGAGACACCACTTCTGTCTACTGGCTGCTTGTGGACGTTTTGCTGGTTTCTGGTTCAGGGTGAATGTATTTTCCCGGGAACTGGACCTGAAATGATCGGTCGGATTCTGCATCCACGATTAAAGCGTATTATTTTCCAAAAGATCCTGATTATGTGTATATTTGGAATTCATTTCAAGTAGTTTGCAGACATATGTTTTCTTTCTTTCATCAAAGATCTAGTCTGTGGGATTTAGTGGTGTTAAGTGCTGAATTTGCAGTTCCAGCCTAATACCTTAAGAAGAAAAAACTGAGTTATTGACATAAGTTTTACATTTCATAACAACACCGTCTAACTTCCCATCAGCTCTGTGAACAAGAGGTAGCTACGTCTGCTTGCTCATTTCCTTCCTGCAAATACTTGAATCACATCGAGGAAATTGCCAGAGCCATTTTCACAGACCATCGGCCCGCCTTAGAATGATCAGAGCAGCACACACACGCTCACACACACACACACACACACGCTCACACACTGGTTGCTGTCTCTTTTTCCCTCTTTAATTGTCTCCACATGCAGCAGTGATGAAGGACGCACTCCTGCTGATGGTTCTGCTGAGTGTCCGAGCCGCTCAGGTAGGCTGCTGTTTGTCTTTCGGTCATTGGGCTGCGTCGGCTGTGTTTATTCACAGATTTTGGGAAGTGTTTGAACCGTTTTGAGTTTCACTCGCTCCACTTCAGTCTCCAGAGGACTGGCAAGGAGCAGGTGCTTCAAAAATAGAATCAAGTCATACTTGTATAAATCCATTTTTCCTCTTAAGGTGTTGGTCCACCTGTGTGACCTGTCACAACAGAAGCCAACAAAGAATTTCACAGTTTTGAATGAAACATTCCTGACATTCCTTTGCTGTATCAGCATCTGTGTGTGTGTGTGTGTGTGTGCGCTGTAGAGAATTAGAGATTCATACATGGCTGTAATGTGGTTTGAGAATTCTCCTCAGTTTCAGTTCTCACTGTTAAAACACCCTGTTATTAAATAACGACATGTCATCCACTGTCTTTCACTATCACAATGACTAACGCCGAGTTATTTTCATTCAGCTGGAAAGAAGGGAAAAGGAATGTTCTTTTGTTCAGACTGTCGGTGATTAATCCCCTGAGACTTCCCTGAGTCCTTGAAACCCTTATCTCTGTGACGGAGGCTCACACCGAAGAAGAAGAAGAAGAAGAAGAAGAAGACAGCCCTGCTCTCTGTCGCCTCCATATCCTGTAACTCGAGAAATTCTCTGCTGCGGTCAGCACATTGGTACTTTAGCTTGTAGCTGCGGGGGTATTTCTATGGTGACATGCTTTCACGAGCGTGCCCGGGGCAGACGTGTGTATGTGAGCGCGGCATCCACGCCCTCTGTGCTGTGGTTATTGTATTGACACGTCTCGAGGTCGTATGGGAAGGACGTGCACGCGGCGGCCATACGTTGAAGGGCCTCGCAGAGAGGGGAAATTCACCCCCTGCACCTTCAGAACAATGGAATGGCTTGTTTAGCGGCACCAGGAGCTCAAGCCAGCGGCTTTTAGCAGAGGGGAGGGGAGGGGGGGGGCAACAAGTGGGCACAGGTGTGGGTGGTCCGGTGCACACTGGAAAATCCGAGCAGCCGTGCTTCATGTTGACTTGAATTGTTTTGGTTTGTGGCGTTTGTTTGTTTTTGTTTTTGTTTTTGTTTTTACCACTGACTCACCAAATATTCAAGGTAACGGTGTGTAAGATTTGGTGACATCTCCTGGTGAAGTGGCATTTTTGCATCCATCACCTCACCCTTCCCGTTCCAGCATGAAGGAGAAACTATAGCGGCCCTTTGGTTGTCGTTAAAGCTCGAACGATGATCAGTGCGTCCACTCTGGGATATTGTAAAAAAAAAACATGGCGGCCGCCATAAGGTGGACCCTCTCCTGATGAAAATATACATTAAAGGGCCCATTTTAGGGTCCTGTAAATATATCTAATATACATTTGTACAAGTGTCTATCAGTAATTGTTTTGTAATTCTATAGATATCTTATATATCATATATTTCGATAAATAGAAGTGACCAACATTGACCAAAATCTCATACACCGTACCTTTAAGATGGATTACATAGAATATATATAAATATACACAGCATCTTCTTTCCAGGTGAGCTCTCAGCCCTACAGAGTGGACTCGGATGGACGTTGTCTCAACCCAGCAACAGAGTATGTGACCGATGACTCTGACCTGTGCTGTAAGAAATGTCCCCCAGGTGAGAGTTGCCCTATGAACTCAGAAACCTTGGAGTACGTGTACATGTACTCGAGTGAAAGACGACGCCACGCGTCCGCTGATGCGCATTAACGTGGACTATGTTCTGTTCACACTGTGGCAGGACAGCGACTGACTCAGGTGTGCGATGAAAGCCGCGACAGCGTGTGTGAGCAGTGTGGGCCCGGCCTGTTCATCGAGAGCTGGAACTACGCTCAAAACTGCTTCCCCTGCAACAAATGCAAACGAAGTCAGTGGCTGCACCAACACCTTTCCTTTATTTCTTTCAATTGATCTGTTTTTTAAATGTTTTATATTTTTTTTTTTTGAACTTCTTTCTCACAAACGACAGTCTAACCAACTTCACGTCTCGTTGTCTGTCCAGGTAAAGGTCTGCTGTACGCCCAGAACTGCTCCTTTACCACGAGGACCAGGTGTACGTGCAAGCCTGGAATGTACTGCCTCATGGAGTCCGATGACCTGCACTGCACAGAGTGTCGAGTGTACAGCCTGTGTAGACCTGGCTATGGAGTGTCCGCGCCAGGTGAAAATCCTGCTATTCTTCACCAACATCATTTTGTTTTGGATGCAGTCGGTGCACGGTGTGATTTCGCTTGGAGTAGTCAAATAAATTGGGTCGTAGGCTTGGTGTTGCACAGAGGTATTCTGAGCGGGAACGAATGGAATCTACACTGTCTATAAGTGAGCGAGCCTGTGTGATGTGAGAACGCGTCGTTCAGTTTGTCCACTGTGGGCCACTGTCAAATCATTGTGGTGCAATTCGACAGCCTTGGTGGAAAGGGTGCACTCAATGGGAATCAAAACAATTTGGATATTCAGGTTGTTACACTCTCAGAACGAAGATCTGTTAAAAAATAATCGAATGTATTCAACATTAGGAAAACTCGTAAACACTTTGATACCTCAATATCAATGACATCTTTTTTTACAGTGAGTTTGTCACTTTTTTATCCCCTTGTAAAGCACTTTTTAATTAGCATAGAAATAATGGTATTCTTCTTCTTCTTCTTCTTTTTTTTTTTTATACTGTCGTCCTCAACCGCTTACCCAGTCATCTGGGTCGCGGGCTATTTCTACCAGTACACATACGATCACATTTACCAGTATTATTATCATAACCTTATTTTCGATCAACTCATGAATGAATGAATCACAGTGGGTTTTCTGACGCTGAACTGAAACGTCATGCCCGGTGTTTCAGTGCCACTGAAGTGACATGTTTGTGTCTTGTTGTTGTGTTGCTGTCAGGGACGGCCAGCTCTGACGTGAGGTGTGAACGCTGCCCTGAAGGGACATTCTCTGCCGCACTCTCCAGCACAGACCGCTGTCAGCCTCACACAGGGTGGGTTAGGAGGACACACACACACACACACACACACACACACACACACACACACACACACACACACACACACACACACACACACACACACACACACATTGCAGGAGCATCATTGATATGGACTCTTAATCTAATAGATGTCCCCCCCCCCACCCCACATATTGTACACTGCTCTGTGACTCCTTGACCTTTGACCTCTGTCTTTGCCTTTGCAGCAGATGTCACAGGAAGGCTGTGGCCAGAAAGGGCAACGCAACAGCAGACACCGAGTGCGAGGACGGGGCCGTGCCGTCCGTCTCGTTTCCAGACACAACAAAAGGGCATCACGCGGACGTCGTGCTCACAGCTGCGAGCGCAACCGTCAGCACGGTCTCCACGGTCTCCACGGCCGCACAGAGCTCACCGACTGCCACCGAGGGGCTTTCAAATGCCCCATTCAACAGTTCAACCAAAAGCCCACTGCCGCACAAAGCCCATGGAGCGAAGCTCGGTATGATCAGATAGATCTGCTGCATCTGAGCCCTCGTCATGACAAAACGTCCCAGCCTACGATATCCTCCCCTGTGCTGTGTCCATCATCGTCTCGTCTTTGCCTCTGTGTTTGCAGCCGTCACAGCCGGAGTGGTGGGATTCACTCTGCTCCTCCTCGTCGTCGGCATCATCATCGTTTTGGCATTTGTTCGTCAAGCGGACTCGAAAAAAGGTAAAGTGTCTCTCGTCAGAGGGACGTCGCCGCCTCTGTTACTGTGCTGCTGTGAATCTACTGTCTCAACTCTCACCGTCTCCACCAAATGGAAGGATGAGATGATGTTTATCAGAGTGTGTTTGCGTCACCTTTTCACCTTTTCCTTCATTGCCTCCGTTTGTTTTTCTCTTCGCCCAGATGCAGCAGGATTTCAACAGAAAGTCGATGCAAATGGGAACTGTGCGACCGTTGATAAAGTAAGTCCCACATACATCTCTTTGAATATGTTTATATTATATATATATATATATATATAAAGAGAGAGAGAAAGAGAAGCTCTACATTCAAAAAACATTGCGTGTTTTGACACAAACTGAAAATGAATATGAACTGATTCAAAATATTGGCTATTGTTCATCTTTATTATTACCCTTTTTTCTTATTCATCTGATTATTATCATTGGTAGAAGTGGAGGTATTTATTTTAGTGTGGCATCATTTGATGTCATGAGCATTATTAGAAGTATCATTCTAATTTCCCATTGTCAGGTTGCAGTCAAAGAGGCTGCTTGTAGTTTTGGCACACTTCCATTTATGAACAGCAGATGGCGCATTGTGCAAGATCTTGTTCAAACAAACGAACAAGTTCATTATTCCCTGTTTGTTTACTTCATAAAACGAGGACATTTTTGTTAGAACTTCTTTGAGCGGCATATCAAATCACAAACTGCGATATACACAAAGTCCTTGTGAAAACCAGAGTCAGTGAGCTGCCTCATGGTCAGGACATCGCTCATGGCTGATATTTCTTTAGTTTCATGATTGTTGTAGTTGTTGTTGTTGTTGTTTTTTTATCTTTTATTTATGAATATTGTAATGTGTACACTGTAATCTTATTGTTGTCCTCTCCATATACACTCATGGGGTGAATCCTAAAGGTGCCTCTGATTAAAGTGCAGCACAGTCAGTGTGACGAATGCCCTCAGGGCTAAAAGTTTACGGTGAATCAATTCCTCTGCAACAGGGTCAGAACTTTTGGCCGAGCAGTTGAGCGTGTTGAATCGAGCTAGAGTGTAACCTCTTGTGAATGAGCCTCTGACTGTACCTGTAACCCTATGAAATATATATATATATTCAATAACATACCAATGCTCATTTTCTGCCATAGATCCCTGATGGTTATCTGGAGGAAACACAGCTGATTTCTTTCACAGTCACCTCAGCAGAGCAACAGTCCCTGCTGGACAGAGCCGGAGCCTCCAGTGACGACTGCCAGTCCAGCATCAACACAGAGACTCTAACCCGAACAGATGGCGGCAGCAGCAGCCATGAGTCCATGGGCGCTTTGCAGTCCACCGTGGACATGAGCGATTCAAAACCTGCTCTGTCAGAGCCCATGACTTTGATTTCCAACAAAGCCACTGCCACACCTCAGCCCATTTCCTCTCAGCCCTCCAGCCCGCAGATCGCCAGCCCCGTGACCGGCAATCCACACTTCAACGTCAACATCACTTTCCACATTGGAAATGGTTCCTGTGGGACGCCGTCCGTCACGCCCACACACTCGACACAATCCGACAGGAACCTTCCCTTTGGAGAGGAAGAGGAGTCCTTTAGCATCCCACGGCAAGAAGATGGCAAAGAGTCAGTGACTTCAGTCCCAGACACTGCAGTGTATGAAGAGACCCCACCATGAGAGACAACCCGAGGATTTGTATCAGGACAAGATGCAGTGCTCCATGCTATAGAGTCATACTGCTGTCTTTGTGTATGTAAATATGTATATACAAAATACTGTAAATAAAGATGTAAGTACTCTGTGTCAGTGGTCTCTTCATTGGTGGAGTTGTGTAAGATAGTTGAAACAGAAGTGCTCATTTTCACAAATCACGAATTCAGTAGTTTTCATTATTCTTTAAAGGTACCATCTCTATAGAGTGAAGTATTTTTTCTCAAGTCTCATTTGTCTAAAAAAAAAAGGGGAGTGTATTTGGCTTTGATCCAGATCTTAGGATGCTGTGTACTATAAACTTGTAAAAGACCTCTGTAGTACTCTGAAGTACTTTGAAAATCATCTTTCATTCAAACAAACATATTTACAATTCATTTTTAAAGACATTCAATTTCACAAATACTGTTTACTAATGTATTGATATTTGGAAAGACTCAGCTGTGCTGAAATCACCACGTTTACCGAACATTGCTGATCCCTGCTGGCCAAAGATGGACACGGCAGGGGTTACAACCTCACTCTGGTTTACCCACAGGGGGTTTACCTCATAAAACATTGTCTTAAACCGTGACAGTTTATTTCAACAACTCGTTCAATGTTTGTTTTTAGTAAAGTTTCTGTTGGGACTCAAGACACTGTTTGTCTTTTTTTCATTTTAATTTGCTAGCCGGTTTAAACCGACAAGGCTAAAGCAGCTATGCTAACGATGAGGACTGAACCACTCTAATTTTCTGGGGGGGGATTAGCGATGAATTTCTTTTTTTCACATCATTAACCCACTCACTAAATGATATGAACTATTATAAAGTGTTTTTTAAATGGCTTTGATGTAGTGAAGATGTACCAGTGACTATAATTTAGCTTGAGATTATTTCTGTTTAATAACTGTTCACCCCCAGGATAAAACTGCGTTGGTTCCGTCTGTTGCCGCTGTATGTTGCTCTCCTTCCTGAAAGAGACTTGTGCTGGTGCCGCCGATGTTGCTACGCCGAAGCGGGTGAGTCCAGGGTCTTTCCCCCCACTATTTTTTATTCATTTCCTCGACTGTACATTCTCACATTAACGCTCATCGACCCTTCACACACACAACCTCAGTTTATCTCCGTAACAGGTAGCTTGTTAAGTTAGTGTTTTGCCCCCTTTGTGCGTGTCTCTTTGCCCCTCTCATCCTCCCGCTGTGGTTGGAGTGGGCTTGGACGTGTCGCGGTCCTGGTTGTGTGTGTGTGTGCGTGTGTGTGTGCCGAGCTGGATCAAGACATTTAGCGGCCACATGTGTTAACCAGCATAATGTACCGCGGGGAGCTAATGGGTTCGTGGTCCAGGCTGTGGATGGAAGCAGCCCCCCGTCCATGAAAAGCCCCATCAAGGAATGCAGGAGGAAGCTGGTTAACACCGGGGAGGAGGGAGGAGATAACGCCGCTGCAGGTGTTTCCCTGTTCGCCTGTTGTTGGTGCAGACACCGATCCGACGGAAAGTCACTAAATCAGCCACAGTGACACGATACCGTGAAGCGACAGTCAACCTTCAGGATGTTGTTCAACCATTGAATGTTGCCAAACTTCAAGTGATCTGATTGCACGCACGGCCAGACAGGACTGTATCTAACACCCATTTAATTGGGTGTTAGATATATTCAAATGTGGCTATATTTGATAAGTGATCGATAATCTGATCTCACTTGTTACTGGGCTGCATCTCACATTTTTGCTACAAGTGGTTTCAAAATAAGAGCATGTAACATGCATATTGAAAATTCAAAAGTAATCTGATTTTCATGTACTATGGAATAGGACAGCCTTTAAAATATACTATTAAACTCATATATATATATATATATATATATATATATATGTGTGTGTGTGTGTGTGTGTGTGTGTGTGTGTGTGTGTGTGTATAGCTCTGCTTGTAAATTGGGTTCCAGATAATATTAAACAAATAAATCATTGTAATCTAAATACGTGTGCTGTCACGTAGAGCTGACTGACATAAAAACCTCAAGCTGTGATGTATGAAATGAACACCGATATAATCACTCAAATGTTTGTGCTCAGGACCAGCTGTTTTAAAAGTAAAGACTTTCCAAAGCATTATCACGTAGGTGTGAGGTTTAACAGCAGCTATGCATATTTATTCAAATATAATTTGCCTTTTTTCCCACTTCTTTTTTATGTTTTTATGTTTTCCGAGCTTTGTGGTCATATTGTTCATCAGGTCTCACTCGAAATAGAGTGAGTCATACACATCAGACCGGCAGATTTCTTAGTTTGGTTCAGTGGGAAAAAATAATATACACAAACAGAACTTTGTGAGAAAGGTTAAAATAAGGGCATCATCTTCCCATTCCCTAAACCAAACAATCTTGGTTTATGCTTTGCCTCAAAGATCCATGAAATATGCCAAAGCGGTTAAGAACACTCTATCTTGCAATGTCTTTAAATAGTAATGAAAACAATCCGGGGTCTGCTGCCTTAACTCTTACACGGCCCAAACCACATCCCACCCCCACAAGTTTTATTGTTGTGCTCTTCGTCTGAAATATCAAGATTGAATAGCTTCTCTTAGATGTCCTTTCCCACTGTAAATATAAATCTGAAAAAATTATTTCCTTAATGATTTCTGTCATACGTATCTTCACGAGAGCACTTATTGTCTAATAATCAGTTGAGTCTGATCGTTATGCATCGTCTTTTTTTTTTTTTCTTCCAGAGAGTGGGCTTCCAAGATTTCCGAGGAACCAGCCATTCGACTCCCACGTTTACGTACATGGCCGTGAAGCGCTCCAGCGAAGACTAACACCAGGCACACTCAGCTCCACAGCTTCGCCCTCGTGGATGTGGCTCCGTCCTCGTCTTTGCAAATGGCTTGCTGTCTGAAGGACGAGCTCCTCTGTTCCATCTGTCTCAGCATCTACCAGGACCCGGTCAGCTTCGGCTGCGAGCACTACTTCTGCCGAAAGTGCATCACCGAGCACTGGAGCCGGCAGGAGCCCCACGGAACGCGAGACTGTCCCGAGTGCCGGCGGACCTTCGCCGACCCCCTCCTCTCCCCGAGCCTCAAGCTGTCCAACATTGTGGAGCGCTACTCCGCCTTCCCGCTGGACGCCATCCTCAACGCCCAGCGGAGCTCCTACCCCTGCAAGGACCACGAGAAGGTCAAGCTCTTCTGCCTCACCGACAAGAGCCTGGTGTGCTTCTTCTGCGACGAGCCGGCGCTGCACGAGCAGCACCAAGTGACCACCATCGACGAGGCGTACGAGGAGATACAGGTCAGCCTCCGCACGTACACGCGCAGCGACAGCTCATTAGCACGGGTGAGGCTGACATTTTCCTTCAAAAAAATGGTCAGCCATTCTGTGCCACATTCAGACAGTTGCACTCACTCACCCTTTGGTAGCTGCTGGGGCATTTAAGCCCGGGTCCCTTCACCGACTGAGAGAGCAGTGAAGCAGTGTGGCGGTTCTGGGCTCTGTTGGGGACAGACATTGGTGAGAAAGGACAGATATTCAATTTACTTTTCTGCCTCAGAACACTCGGCTCCAATTTAAGTTGAGTAAGGTGACGCACCCTCTTCAGCCAAGTGATTTCGGATTGAAGCCACGTTGTCGGTAGGATTTGTTAAACTCAAAAGATGATACATTTGTGCGTTTGGTGCGTCAGTGAGAGTTGCAACAATGTGGCGTCTGTAGAGAGGACCCACTTATGATATCAGCACATGATGATGGAATATATGGGTTCATGCCTGGGTAATGAAAACAGCAGTCGGAGCAATCGGACGATTTTACTCTCATAAGAACAATTTTAGGAGTAACTTTTTTTGTTTGCCAGTAATGTAAAATGGAAATGACGTGAACAAAGTTGTTCACACAGGACTTTTACGATCCAAAACCTCTCTTCACATCACCCCCTGTATGCTGTACTTATCCTCAGACTAACTTATAGTGGCTGAGGTGTATTAGTGTTTTAAAGTCATTTTTGATCAATTTGAAAAGTGCAACTTCCACACTTTGAGTTTGCTAAGAACTTGGAGTTTTCTATGTCAAGCTCCTCGTGTTTCCTGTCGTCTCTCGTGAGTCTCGTATCAAATTCTATTTTTCCTTCTTCTTTCAATTCAGCCCAAAGAATCCTACTAAATATTTTCGTGGAGGAATTTGGTTTGCTTCAGTGAAGAGTTCTTGACTCACCAGTGAATGACATTTACCAGTGTCGGTCAAAATGAGAGCGAGAAATGTCAGACGTCCCCTAATGAGCCTTCTTATGACTCTCGCAGTGAATAAATGAACTTTCCTATGAAGCTCATGCTAATGTGTCACATTTTCCACATTAACTGAACTGCTGCAGTGTTTACTTTCCTCACACTGTTTGGATTATTCCATTCCCACAGAGCCAAAATCCAATAAACGTGAAACAAAGCTCCTTATCCATTGCCTCTTCTACTCCAGCGCGCATAGAGACACAGCTGTATAATCACTCTCATTTCCTGTAGGTATTCACGTCTTCTGTGACTAACCTGAATTGCATTTGATTCTCAGTTTTCTTAGCTGACGCTATCGCGCGGTGTCGAAACGGAACAAGAAGTGTGTGATTGTTTTAACACATGACTGTAAACTCTAACTGAGTAAGCAGATAGGCAGGAAAACTGTAATGTTTTGTGTTGTTCATCTTTTATAGGCCCCACCAAACGTGGACAAAACGTATAAACTGCTACTGTAATCTACATTCCCCCAGTGTAGCACATTGCCTGTGTTGTGTTCTCATCAGCATGTAAGTTCTAAATAGGCCGTACGACAGCGAAGATGAATGTCAGCTTCGGATGATCCCGCCGTGAACCCAAACATTCACACGTACATTTAGATCCCAAACAATGTGCTTTGATGTTCACTGTCACAGTCTATGTTTCAAATCCTACTGTGATGTACATTTTAGCCCCATACTGCCCATCCCTCCTGTCCTGGTTACATCTGTACCTGCCCTCATAGAATTGAGGTCATATTGTGTAAATTTGACATAAACTGCACTGATCCCAAGCAACTGACTTCCTTATTTGTTAGTTTGCTCTAACAGAGGATTTGATTGTTCTGATTAAAAAAAGATTAGTTGGAATTTCTAAATCCATGTATTTATATGTTTATTGATGGAAAACTAAATTCTTCAAGCAGCCTGTATTGACACTTTGCTGATGTGGTGGATATTGCACTCCCTCAATTTTCGGGGCAAAAATGAAACTGACCATAGTGTTTAAGATGAATCAGAGAAAATGTACTTTGTTCAATATGGATTTTAATTTCTTTCTAACAACGTATGAGTGTGTAGAACATAAAGATAAGTAGATCATGTCACATTTTGATTGTAGACATAAATCCCTGCATTTGCCACGTGAATTGAACTTATGCCCAGCAAGTGAATGGGTTCTTTGTTGTCCTATACCCCACATATCCCCAGAGCTGGTAACTGTTTCAGTAGCTTCTGTTTGGTCTGTTAAAAGAGAATCAATCAGCATTAAATGCATTCAATATAAGATCAAAGAAAGACACATTTCAACAAGTAGCCGGTGTGCAACACTCCGTTACCCTTCGACATTCGTCATTCTACCTCGGATGTAATTTAAAGAGCATCATTTCCGTTCTCCTTAACTTCCAATCGGATGCTGTGCCGAAACCCTGAGAAAGGTCAAAACTGTGTAATCTCCAAGCAGAAGTAATTAGGCCCAACACAAGATGCTTCTTTCTTCTTGGACACTGGGGCCGTCCCTCTGCTTTGAGCTCTTTTCAAGCCAGCGATCTGGCATTTTGTATTCTGGCAGGAACTGGAGGCTTCCCAGATCTGCCATACTGAAAGAGAGTACGAGCAAACAGAGGCCCCATCGGAAGCGAGCATGTCTCGTGATGAGCTTGGCATACTCGCCATTTTAGATCAACAAGTGTGGTGGTTGGTTACGTAATGGCTTGTCAGTACTTGACCAAACACACACTTAAGAACGAGGCAGCAGATGGACTGACAGATCTTTCCTGTCACGTTTGTTAGCGATGGCAATTGTGAGTTTTGCCACGACTGCGTCTTAACCCTTTGTCGCTCCTAAACCAAAGCAAGTGCCGTCGTGATGCATTAGTAAGCTCACAGGTTTCATTGCTTTGAGAAATCAGACCGTGATTGTGTCCCATAGAAACGGACGTGTTCGCGCTGCGTCTGCAGGTTCCGTCTGCACTTTTGGCATCAACGCTACGTTTAGTGTGAGACTCGACAAAGGTTTGCTTCGGTGCCAAAACAACCCGGTGCGGATGTGTTTTGAGCGCCACAGTAATCGGCCCCGCTGCTTTGAATATCTGGACCAGAGGAGCGCATGTTGTGCCAGCGTGGTGGCCTCTTTAAAAATGAACCTTTTTTAGAGTTTAATGTAGGGTGGGAAAGTTGGTGGATGAGAATTCAGAGGATCGAGAGCCAGAGCTTATCCTCTCTCTCTGTTAGATTGTTGGACACATTTCGAGGCGGTTCACCCGTAAGGCGAGTGAAAAGCTCCGTTACAGTATTAATTGTTTTTGTCGTGACGACGCGCTGTCACTGTCCATGCTCTCTGTTGTGTTTTTTTGCTGTAAAGGTTATATCACATTCACTCCCCATCATCCGCCGAAGGAGCAGAATGTCACATGACACATGCTGCATCACCTTTTAGCCATGACACATTTTTGTTCACACATTAAAACAGTGTTGATCGCTGTGTTTCACAGTCCTCTGGTTGTTCTGCTGTACCAGATTTGGACCAGAAAATCAACAGTGCTGCCCCCCCCGCCCCCCTGCCCCCCTCCATGCTGTGGGAATCAGGGGAGTGCAGTCAATAGCCCAGCAAGATAATCACCGGTCGCGAGGGGGATATTTCCACACTGCTGGAACTTTTTTTGGGCACATCAGAAAGTGCATTTACGCATTTTTAAAAAAAACCTTTGACTGAACAGAGTCTTGGGTAGCAGCAATATTTTTTAAATGAAAAAGTAAAGAGAAACTTGTTAAAAGTGCACGAAAAACAAAATAGTGCAATAACATTTCCAGTAGGTCCTTTCTCTCTTTTTGTTTTTTTATATATGTTTCGGTTTTGTGATGTTTTCTCCTTTTTGGCAGAACCACGGCCTGCGCCGCTCAGACATTGGTCCTCCGGCCGCTAATTGAATAGGCCTATGGTGCAACCATGGCAGCTCAAACGATGCATTGCGGTGTGTTGTCACCTGACAGCGACACTTGTCAAAATATTGAAAGGACTAAACATGTAAAGGTAGCCAAAAAAAAAATGAACCCCAGATCCATCTGATCCCCCCCGCTCGGGTTTGATGTACTGCCCGCTACTGTTGTGCCAGGCCCCTATCACTACTTAAACTGTGTCTTGACAACATAGGTTGTGTTGGCTGCTAGTGTGTTGGGCTGGCCAGTGTCCACTGATGAGTGCAGCGTTTGGTTGCTCTGTGGCAGGCAGTAATCTACTTAGCCTGGCACGTCAGTCCTCCGACCTCAGGCCATGAGTCTTGTTGCTGTGTTGAGAGATTTACCTCCCGCTGATTTGCATCCTCTCCCCCTGTTAACGCTCCCGCAGCCAAATTTGTACACACACAAACACATCTGAACTCAACCAGCGCGGGGGTGACGCACACACATCTGGCAAACGGTCGCTCAACACATAATTGCTGGCTCGGCTCAGATTTCCCAGCTTTAAGGACAGTAAGGGTTAGGGTTGAGGAGAATTTGTCTGCCACTCCGGGAGCAGAGATTTCCCAGACAAGTAACGCGCTCTGATTAAGGAGGACTTTTGTTTTCCCAGTCGTATCGGATGGTATATTAGATACCGTTTCAAACCACTGCAGTCTCACAGCTTTGATCCCATGCTGTTCTGTTTGAACTCATTAACTGAGGCTATAACTTCCATTCCTTCGCCCCTTAAAATACATGCTTCCTGTGGTGGGAAGCAGTGCCGTTCATTTGAGGCAACGCGGGTTGATGATGAGATTACAGCTCCTTGCCTCAGTCGCGCTTGCGTCGCCTCCAACTTAAATAGGGGTTGGCTGGATCACGGTAACCCTGACCTGAGCGGGGCAAAGCTGTGCGCTTATTGTTGCACCACTGTGAGATAAAGTCAGCCATCACCTCCTGCAGAGGACGGAGTGGAAGCCACAGCAGCCACCTTTTGCGCAATTGTCATGCGCAAGACTCGTCAAACCACAGCATCGCATGGCCAGAGACGCAATTTTAGTTTTCTCCCTTCGCCAGGGAACAACTTTGTGGGCTATTTCACCGAAATAAAAGACCCAATCGGAAGGATATGAGGCTGCAGCTCTTGGCCAGCCATGCATACTTGAGGGGAATCTGTTGCCGAGACTGTAGGTACTGTAGACGGCTTCAAAGAGAACAGCAACAGCCGGCAGTGCAGCAATGCTGCTCATAGTTGAACTAAAACCCACGCAGCTGAAAAGTGATATGATTCTCCGACACAGACCCGTCAATCAGTGTCCAGATACACGTGTGGTGCCCCCTCTGATAGTACCCTCCTTACACCTGTCTGTTTCATCCTTACTGGACCTTAATCACGAAGACACATTCGCTTTAAAAAAAAAAAAGAAAAAAAAAAGAAAAATTCTCATTTGCCTCGCTGTAAAGTCGCCGGGTGTCTGGAAAGGGAAAATGAAGGAGGCCAGCCTTTGAAGCGCTCCCCCGATGGTTTTTGAAACGAGGCTGTCTTTCACTCTATGACTGTCAGAGCCCGGCCCAGAGCTCTCTCTGAGCCTGCCATCACCACGCATGGCCGTGCCGCTGCAGTAATGAGTCAGGCAATTTCAAGGGCACCCACAGCTGCCATCTCCCCTGTGGCCTGCCTCAGTCTGCTCTCTTTTCCTGTAGCGACTCCGTCTCCCTGTGTCTCTTTTACTCCCTCCCTCCCGTGCCGTTTTCTCTCGGTCATCTCCCTCGTGTTTCTGCGCTATGTGCTTTATTAAATGGCTCAAATCTTGTTTGGGAACCCTTTTTTAGGTTAGTTTACTCCTAAGTTAGGACCTAATAGCCATCGCACCTCGGCATATTTTTTTTTCCAACGAGCACCTATCCAGCTTTGCATTCAGTCAGGAACGTGCAAATGGAGCCATGGGAAAGATTGAATAGTCATGTTCCATTAGAGTGCTGGCATAATTCTTTCCTCATCCACAGCGAGGCGGCAGCCTGTCCTGCTCTTGTTACTGATACCATTAATGATGCTGGAGGGCTTGGACATGTTTACTTCAGCCCAAGCTGTTGGTAAAGTAGTAGATAAACAGCTATGGATGAGAAAAAGAACAGCTCCGGCTGCCGCTGACACTGGGTCCATCGCACAGAGCATTTTGTCTTAATTAGATGATGCTTTACTCGCACTTACGTGAGCCAGAGGTCCACATCTGCTGCGCATTAGAGATGTATGTTGGACCGCTGCACGGATCATTTGAATTTGCAGTTTGCCATATGTTATCTTGCAGCTTAAAATGTCCCATTTTTGTGTGCATTTACACAGCTACGCACTTTAAGGCTACTGGGATTTAAAAATCCTTCATGTTAATCTTTGAAAATGGATGAGTGTTTTCCAAAAGCTTTTGATTGTAAAGGAGAAGGTATTTTTTTTTTCCATTTTTCTGGCAACCATTACCCTAGCAAGTGAGTTATGTAAAATAGTATAGTTAGAAAAGAAAACTTTAATAATGAACCAAATACCTCCTGGCCACTAGGTAAATTACATCCCCCCAAAAAGATGAAATGTTTGCAGACACCAGTCACAGTCCACAAAAGCATAATTAATGAAGCTTGGCACAACTACAGACATAAATATAGTTTCTCTACAGCTTCTCCCATGAACCAGAAATGATGGCTCTGTATGTGGGATATAGGGGCACCTAATGGTAAAGCTGCATGTTGCAGCTGACTTCCCCTCACCGACCCCTACTCATTAAGACTCGGAATGTGTTTCGTTTGTCCAATTCTGGTTTACGCAGCAGGTGACTTGTAGCAGTTGATTTGTTTATAAATGCTCTCAGCCAATAGTCAGTCTCAGCTGGTTGTCATGTTTTGAGAAGTGGCGTGTTTTAATAGGCACATAGATCAGGCATCTTAAGGTCAAGTCTTACACATCAGTCCTGCAATACTTCTCAACGTCAGGAGGGTTGTAATGTAATCAATTGATGTTGATTGTATATCGCATCTTAGATGACCATATAATTGAGTCAACACTTTCAAATTATGTTGAAAAAATGAAGATCATTCAGTCCAGTAATAGATCAATGGATCTGTTACTGGACTGTCGACTACAATACAATGATTTCAGCAGCGTCTGAATAAAGCAGCTGCTGTGTTCACATCACAGGTAAATGTAAATTGCATTTATCTGTCCATCTCCTTTGCTCTTTTTTTGTTTTTAACACGTGCCCTCTGATAACTAATTCCATTTTTTTCAAAGTGCTCATGATGACTGTGTCCCGATGATTCATTGTATTTGAATGTTTTTGAACAGCAGGTCACGCGTGTGTCGTGAGCAAGCTGGAACTGGCCTGGCAGGGCAGATGGTGGAGGTGGGGGGGGGGGGGGGGGGGGGGAGAGAAAGGATCAATGGCAAGCGAAGACTTACTGGTCATCTAAGTAAATGAAAGGGGAAGTGCTGTCCGTAAAGTTTCATGGCTTAATGTGAGGCTGAGTGCTGTGCCCTGTCCTCTCTATAATGTAAGGCAGCTGAACAGAGAGAGCTGTGTGCGCACCGGTGACACCGCGATAAAAGACCACATTAAATAAGAATAAAACAGGAGAGAGAAGTGAAAGGTGTCGTGGAAATGGTTTCTATTTTCTTCAGCCGCCCCTCGGGTTGAAACATCTCCTGTTAAAAACCGGCGAATGTGCGATGTGAAGTGAAGATGGCTTTCAGGCAGAGACAATCTTGGTAAATGTTTCAAAATCCACGAGTGGTGAGTGATCATAGAGCTGAGCGTTTAATATTCCAGTGTTTTCTACCTTTTAGTTTTGTCTGTGTCAGTCTGATTTTGTTTTTATTTCTGTATTTTTTTTTTTACTCGGGGTTAGATGGGAACGGCTGTAACTCACCACTGCAGCCGCCTCACTGAGCCCTGCACTGCTTGATTAGCCGAGGAATTAACACAGATTACAGACCATTGTTCTCAGGGGGTCTGTGCTAAGCCGGGCTGGGCTATAATCTCCCATAATTCCCAGTGTCCACGATTTGTTGCAAATGATTTAATGTGACGTGTTGCTGATAGAAGGAGCTCATTTGATCAGACTGGACTCAGATCTGACCGCACCCCCCATCCTCTGATCCAGAAAGATGTTGAAATGTTTACTGATTCAAGAAGTCACATTATGGAAAATCACGCTTTTTAGGTATTCCCGGGGGCCGAGTGACTCCCAAAAATAGATAAAAAATTCATGAAGCTCTTGCAAAAGAGTGTGTGTGTGCGTGTGTCACCGAATGATGTGCACATTTCCCTCTAGGGACCCGAGCGGACGTAGTAAGGTGTTCAGGATTTAAAAGGTCTTGAATGTTGAGTGTGAAAACCAAAAGTCAAATTTCGATGTATATTTGGACGAAAAACACAGAGCTAGAGAAGGAGGGCAAATCCATGATTGATGGACTCTGCGAATGAAAGTAGATACAGTGACTGCATTTTTAAATGTGGTGCTACTTGGTCGAGTAAAAGCTTAACTAATGGCTTTTCTATGAAATATAAAACACCTGGTTAAAGTCAGTACAAGTTTGACGCCATAACAAGGTTTGCTAATGGAGCTTTGGGTTCTGCACGATCGCTTGGTGTAGTTTTGTGTAATAATTGATAGAAATCCACCTTTGCAACCATCATAACTCAAACTATGGTAAAAAAAAATGTTTTTTTTATTTCCATCGCCGTGCAATCATGTATTCTCAGAGCCTTTTTCATTCGCCACGATGCGCCGAGCATGCACCGAGGGTCAGGCTAATCAGTGGGGAGCAGCCAGCTGTATTTTCTGTCCTCGCTCGGCTTCCCCGCTCATCACCGCGCTCCATCTGCGCAATAACACAGGTTCTCCTGCTCCAGCAGCTGTTTACGGTCACAGTATTTAACAGCATTTCTTATCGCTGTAACTGTGGCTGTCAAACAAGTGAGCTCTCGTCAGGTCATAAAAGTGCGAAGCTGTCCGATTGTCTTAGGGACCGCTGTAAAGTACTACAGCTCTGATTAGGAAAAGATGAGGGAAAGAACCTCCCTTTTGTCCGTCTCACATATTTGAAAGAATACATATATTTCATTTGAAAGAAGAAAAAAATGTTGTTGTTTTTTCATTCATTATCAAAAGCTCATTTCACACTGGAACAATAAAAGACATCAAGGCTGCAAGAGAGCAATTTAAAGGTTGATTAATCTTGTCGTTCCCTTCATTCGACTCCATGTTCAATGTTCATTGGTAGAAATGTACTAAAGAATAGCCACACTGTTGCACCACAACAGTTTTACAGGAGCTCAAAATGGTTAAACGTGGCCCTTTTTTGAGTTGTGATTACTGAGTTAGTGCTCAGCTCTAATATGTAACCTAACCACCAGATGTCACTAAATCCTTCACACTGTGTTTGGAAGACGTCTGAGACATCT
Source organism: Chascanopsetta lugubris (assembly GCA_016785325.1). NCBI lineage: Eukaryota > Metazoa > Chordata > Actinopteri > Pleuronectiformes > Bothidae > Chascanopsetta > Chascanopsetta lugubris. The sequence goes on along the minus strand of JAFBJT010011261.1, from coordinate 18,769 downwards.
AGAATACCCAATCTACTGAATCAAAGTACTGTCGGTTCTCCCACATGATTTGATGTGAAGGGCGTTGTGATGAATTTAGTGGCAACATACAACATTGTCGTTATATTTTTCTTTATATCCAGTTTTTGTGATTCTTTCCTCCGTATACAGATTATGTAAAGTGATTATGTAAATGCAACATAAAGTTTGACCTCCTTTAAACTCCCCACGACCTGTACAGATGGTAAATTGTCTGTCTTGTATAAACAAGGCAAACATAAGTTGTAAACAGATTTATTTTTATAGCTCCTTGCTTGAGCGATGCCTGAAATGTGTTAATTTTTAATTTTTTTTTTAAATTTTTGTATTATTATAATGATCCGGGCTACAATATGTAAATGACTGGAGAATCATCTGGGAATTAAATGACTGGCAGAACTGACTGAGGCCATACTTGTAATTCACAGAAGTGCACCGCACTGCCATTGTCTGCAGAGCTGACTATTCAACAGCGGGACTTGACAAAAGAGGCATACATCCTAAATATTTACTCGATGTCGAGGGAGTGGTTGAAAGAGAAGCAGATGCGCTCTGCGTTTGGTCAGATAGAGCTTCTGCGTGGTGCACACACCACAGCTCCAGCAGAATCGCTCCCAGCTGCTCCCATGCTGCTAAGACCGAGTAGAGGCAAATTAATCTGTTTGTTACCCCGAGCATGTAGCACAGGCTAGCATGCAACCACGTCGTATTTTTTGTTTTTTTTGTTTTGTTTTTTCTCACAAGATGAATGGTTTGCTTGACATACGCTACTCGGTTTTTATATAATAATGACATGCTGGCTATTCGTAGTTTGTCTAATTCCGGGAGTTTTATTCCCTAAAAGATGAAGCCACAAGCTCGGTGGCAGTGACGCTCCGCAAGTTGTCCAAAGTATCAGTATGTGTTTTACCCCCGTGTGCTTCCAGAATGGAGTCAGTCTGCAGCAGAGAGGAAATGATGGTGTTTACAGGAAAACGCTGTCCTCCAGAGCCGTGTTGTTAAGCCTGCATTTGTGTTTGGTTTCTGCTGCGCCAGGTAGAGCCTCCGAATGTAGTAGCTGCCTAAACCAGTCTGACTAATGACCCCTTTCTTTGGAAAGTAAAGGGCTTCCTTTATGTAAATATAGTCTTGCCTTGCTGCTGGACCGTGGCACTTTAATTAGATTCAAGTCGAAAAAGTGACATTAAAAAGCAATGAATCAAAGAACATTCAATATAAAAAGAACCATACAAAAAAAAAGAACATCAAAACTTTGCATTGCCAACAGTCCAATCCATGGATGTCTTTGGTCCGAGAAATATGTTTTCAGGCTCTACCTCCTTTCTCATCTGTTATTTGTTTTCTGACTAAAGGTCAGAGGGTCCTGGCCAAATGATGAAGGTACTATAAACAGAATTGCAAGTTTGTGGTTTTACAATATTGAATAACATCATCATTAATTACAATGACAGTCAGTGGGAGATCCTTGTGGTTCGTTTCGAACCGTGTAATACCACAGCCTTGAAAGGAAGTGCGTTTCCTGTTGAGATGATGGATGATGGTCTCCACCATAAGTGTTCTGCACTTAACAGGACTGATACACAGTCCTGCATATCAGATGCTGCACTGACGACACTGAGCATCATATTATGAATGCGAGCCTTCGAAGCGGCTGTCGTGTAGTTGCTTGTTGTACTCCAAACTTTACAGGCTGCCGTCACAACCTCAGGACTGAAGGAAAGCCCTCTGCCGCTTCTGTGTAGCTGCGAGCGACGGAGCGTTCTTATCGCTGAACACTTCTCAGATTTTTCCTCTATAGTGCCAGCATCAAACCCCCCCCCTGTTCCTCTTAAACGACACGTCCTGTGCAGATGATCAAACTTAACAGTGATGGCTCAGAGACCTTTCAGACACCGTGTATTTTGCAGTTTCAGTGAACCAGCGTTGTTCCGGCTGCTCTCTCGGAAGGGCGCGCAGATTCGGTAGACCTTTTGTCAGCAATTCAAACATCATAAATCATTTTCACTTTAAGGATAAAAATATCAAAACTGACATGCCGAGTTGTGTTTTTTTTTTTTTTTCCATAGCTACTGTATTTTTATGTTGGGCTTGTTATATTTGCATACTTTGTTCCCCCTCCTCACTCCAGGAAATGGAGCCGCAGCAGCTGAGCATTCATCATTTACATGACGTGGCCTATATTCAGAGGAGTGGAGGAGGCCTCCAGCATCAGCACTTGCTCTCATCTCCACTGCCGTTACAGAATGTTTCCTGTTAAGTCGAAGTCGCAGACGTGGGGGTCATTTGTGATCTGGCGCCGAGAACAGAGATCAGACGCAGTCGATCCGTTTCATCCGTGTGAGGATGACAATTAGACATTTTTTGCTGATGCCGGGGCAAAAGAGGGATTTTTAAAGCACTGACTAATACAACTTTGGATGAGTTCACTAGTTTGACACTATTGAAGTTGTGAATTCACTTTAAAGGTAGGGTCAAGCATGTTGTTCATCTGGGGGAGATGAAGCAGAGATGATTCTCTGAAGTTAGGCAGCCAGTTCTGGAAAAGTTGGGTTGGGTTGTGTTTAGAGGATTTAGCTTTGTGGAGTTGGCCTGAAGACATGCATCGCTCGTATTATTTGTCATCTGCTGATGCATTGCTCAACAGGATTGTCAAGTCTTGCCAAGTGGAATTGAAACTGTTCAGTAATTGCGCACAATTTCTTTAATCTGCTGAGGAGGTTACGTGTTCATCGCAATGATTCTTTTGTGGGACGTTGCACAGCTGTGGCCCAAGGCGTAGAGTAGGTTGTCCACCAACCAGGGGGCTGCTCCAAAGTTGCTCCAGAATGTGTGTGTTGTTGGGTGGAAGGCGAAACTGTGATGTAAAGCGCCTTCAGTGGTCATCAAGAAAGAGAGGTGCTTTGTAGTTACAGACCATTTATGTTAGTTTGTTTATAAGCAAGGCAACGTAAAGGAATACTGACAGAATTTCTATAGTGCTTCGTGGAAAGATGGGACATGGGCCAAGAAAGAGCCAATTAAATTTTGGCCTGGATCCAGGGTTAGGATCCATTAGTTCTTTTCACATAAAAAAAAACAACCACGGCACAAATGAGTAGAGGGGGGGGGGTCAAAAACACAAACAGAAAGGGAGCCAACACAATAACTCTACCAGTTCAGCAAGGCGAATTTGAATTCTACAAAGTTTCATGTCTTCTACTTGTGTGTATATATAGATGACAAGAGCCAGAGAAAATAAGAGAGCACAGTGCAGGGTTATCTAATCATCAAGGCGACCTGATGCAACGTGATGACAAGCCACCAGCCCGTGGTTGCTCCTGTCTTCACGGTATGAGGACCTTTTCACAGCACTCAATGCCAAGCCAAATTCTGCCTGAAGACACTGACACAAGCTGCCGAGGAAGAGCAAAGCACTGATGTCACAACCACGGAAATACTCGGGGTGATCCGAGCGTTGTGCTGTGAGGTGCAGGATTTTAAATATATTCTGTCATCTCTGACGCACAGTTCTAACCGGAGAGCTTCTGGGAATAATGTTGAGCGCAGTGTTTCCACACGCTTGTGGTTTACCTGAAGTACTTTTTTTTTTTCGTTGTTGTTGTTGTTTTTTGAAAGAATTCGTCACCACGCACCAATTTGTGACAGATATGTATACGTTTATGGTCAAATGCACATTTGTTTTTTGTTTTTTGCATGTCTGGTACGACGGCCCACGCCCCTCGACTCTGGCGTGGCAGCCACAACAAGAAACGTGGGACGGAACGAAAAGCAGAGCAAGGAAACTGCTGTCTCAGGCTGCAAACCCAGGTGTATTTTGTTCCAAGGCATCAAACTAAGCTCAAGCTGTGCCTTACATCCGGGAGGCTTGTTTCCTCTGGCATCAGCAGAGCCTGCAGCCTCTCCGGGGGGAGAGAGTGTGTCTCTGCAGCCCCATAGCTCAGCCAGCAGAGCGGGCAGAGGCCAGCCAAGCTGACCGAGTGGGACCGGCTCAGAGGGTTGGAGGACAGAGACCCCCCCCCCCACTCCCCCCATTTGTCCTGATGAGACAAAAGTATTATAGTCATACTATATCTAATATTGTATCATGTATGAATTGTAGCTTTAAAAATGTCAGCGTTGGCATCCGTCCCCAAAAATCTCTTCTAGTTTTACACAATTCTGGACCTTATGGCCGTCAGTGCTTACTGTGTGTCTGTGCAAGTATGGTGCATCTTCTCCAATGTCCCAACTGTTAAAGGTGCAGTGTGTAAGATTTTTGGTCATTTTTGTCACTTTAAAAAAAATATTACAAAACAATGACATACTGACATTTTCACAAATGTATGATCACTTAAATGTTTTATTTTTTTCATAACAAATGAGCCCATTAATGTACGTTTACATAAGGGGGGCGGGGGGTCCTCTCTATGGAGGCCAGCGTGTTTTTACAGAAGTAAAAGTGGACGATTTGAGTTTGAACCACAACTGAACCACAACTGAAGTCTGCCATGGCATCTCCTGCAGGCTCGGAAGGGTGAGGGTGAGGCGATGGGTACGGCATGCGACTCAATCTCCACATGTCACCGCATTTTACACACTGCACCTTTAACACAGTATCTTGGTGTGAGCATCTGCTCAGCAGAGGACGCATTTTTCAAACCTGCATGCCTGCTGAATTACAAGAAGCCCGTGAAGCTCGCTGGCAGACGGGAAGTGCTGCAGTGCATTCACCACTGTGTTACTGGCTCCTGTCCTGTTGACTCACCCCGTGTCCTGAGCCACAGAGTCATACCCATCCCTGCAAAGGTTCATGCCAAAGCAACGGAGACTGACTCGCAGTGTGGCGAGCTACAAGCCCAGGATCGCCCCCTCGGTCTAATGATGAGCCGGTGAAAGGGATCTTACTGCAGCGATGAGTCTATAAGTAGCACATTCATCCTGCGTCCTGTGAAAATGACAAGTCGCTGTTTATTTTCTTCCTGTCATCTGCGCTCGTGAATGAAATCACTGGAAGCTCTCTGGGTCTGTGTGTGTGTGTGTGTGTGTGTGTGTGTGTGTGTGTGTGTGTGTGTGTGTGTGAACGGAAGTTCTCCCTCCTGTCAGCTTTTTATTATTCATGCTGTGACACCGCCGCATGTTGTTTTGTTCACCTCATCATCGAGCCCCGGCAGTTCGAAGCCACTGGTGCTCTTTAAATGCCGAGCGAGCCGCTCATCGCATGTAACGGAGCTCGCGGCTTTCCAAGAAATTTAAAGCGCAATTTTGGAGGAACTAATAGCGCAATTTGCATACATACATTTATTCGCTTGTTTGTGTGTGAATAAATGATAAACTTACTGGAGCATTGGAACATGATGGGAGGGGAGGAAGGAAACTGCAGCAAGATTGAATAATTTTTGAAATGTATCATCTACCAGCCGGGTTCCCCCAATTTCCCGCAACTTTACATCCCGGGGAAATGTCATGTCAGACTTGTGTTGGCCTGATGCGATTGACAGAATGGAGGCGCCTCCTCACACTGCGCGCACGCACACACACACATTTCCATGTCAGTTTCTCTGCCCATAGCAGCGTTTATCCACCTGCAATATTTACTTTTTTAGTTTTCACTCTATTTGCTCTAATGGAAAGAAAATGTCCCCATGATGCCTGTAAATGACACCTGATCAGTCCCAAATCCACGCCCGGCTTAGCAGTAATGGACTCTGCAGTTTTTGCGAGGAAAGTCATTACAGGAAATCTCCCTATGTAGGATGCTCAAAAGGGTGACTTTTGCTTCAAGGGAGATTAAAGCGGATTATGTAATTGCATGTTATGGAGGAGGTTCAGGGGATTGAAGAGTATGAAGATGATCTCACCCCAGTTGATTTTTGCTGTTTGTAAAATGCATCTTTTCCATCTTGAATTCTGCTCAAATCTGTGCTTGTTCTCCACTTGGTTTAGTATTTGGGACATGAGTTTGGAATTCTGATTTCAAAACTCGTTCTTTCAATCTACTTTATTCCATGTAGATGAACTAAACACGGACATTTCAATACATTCCATTGCATGTGACGGTTGCAACAGTCACAGCTTCCCGTCTCTGACCAGTCAGTCAGTCAGTCAGTCAGTCAGTCAGACAGACAGTGTGAAGGCGGAGGGGCATGTTTTCTCTGCCAGTCTGTCGGCGTTGGTCCATCTCAGCGTGTGGGTGCAGCCTTTGACCTGCTGCAGACAAGCTTGTAGCAATGAGGCGTTGAGCCTGCTGAGCCTGCCGCACTCCTATCATTAACATGGAGAGTCACGCTCCCCCTCTGCACCATCTATTGTTTTCCTCCGCTTCTGTCCTTGAGAAGAAACGCGCCTCAACTCCACCAACCCAGGGCCCCGTTCGGTTTTGCAGCCAGACGGTCGCGGCCATAGATTTTCTAATGCATTTCAAATTGATGCACCGCTTTTCTCCCGCGAATGGTTCCCTCACCTATTTTCCCCACACGGACTAGATCGCTAAATGATTATGTAATTTTCCCGTCACTCGGGAAATAAATTCCGGCCCTCATTTCAGCAAACCGGTGATTGTTGTTTTATTAACCGAGCCCCAGCTGACGGTTCCCATCGGGGAATGATTGCTGCAGTTGACGGGTCAGAGTGAAGGTGATGCGCAGGTTATATGAGCAAAAGGAGAGCGGGTGACAGGGTGGCTGTGAAAGGCTTCAGTTGATTTTCTTATAATGAGATTTGATGATGTTGAGAAGCAGTGTGACAGTAGCATCTACCCAAACGCAGCATCACTACTGCGATACGTCAGTGCATTGACTGTTGGGTCCACTGGGCTATTGATTTGAACTAATGCCTCATTTTAGTGCACAATCATGGGCTAATCGATTTACTGTTGTGTGTTCAAATTCTATGCGACAGTTGGCGTTACGACATATTTCTAATAGTTAATATTGGACCTTTTTCCGATTGATCTGTTAGGTCACCCATGGAACGGTTAACAAGTACTTTATGTTTGCTACTGTTAGTTTGCTGCATACTGGTGCAAAGTGGGGCGGGTGAGTGGGAAACTACACAGCTTTGTAGAATTCACACTTCACACAAATCCGTTTTCTTTAGTGTCAGTAATAGTGCATCACGCTGACTGGTGAAATTGCATCATGTTGATCATCGCAAACGGTCAAGTGAACCCAGCAACAAGCGCAGCACAAATTGATTTACATCCGACGAGGCCATAAGTCTTATCCCTGTAAAATATCTATTTTGTTTCAACCTAAAAACACATCATGAACCCAAGTGGAAACTATCGCAAGACTCTGTCCTGTGGCCCAAACTCCCCTCGGCTTCATTTTCTCTGCAAACACGTCGGGTTCATTAAACAAATTCTTTTTTTTTTCTTGTGACATTCTCAATTTGAGTCTCGCTCTCTTTCTGTTCCTTTTTCATCGGTCGCCCATTATGAGGACTCATCACCCAAAGTGCGGATAATAAAACGACAAAATAAGAGTAGTGGGCCTAAGTTATTGAGCAAATTGATATTAATATTGCAAGTCTGTTCTAATCGGACGACATCTGCTGAGCCAGTTTACCCTCGAACTGAGTACCCCACAGTTGTTCACACATGGGGGCATTCGTGACTACATCCATCCCCGGCAGCTCCGGAGGAGCCTCCCTTGTGCCTCTGGAGCACCTTGGCTGTTCAAACTCTGCCAGTGTGTTCCCAGCTTGAGATGAGACCCAGTTTTCTCTGACGCAGCCCAGCATCTCAAAAGGTTTCATTTCATCTCATTTTCCTCTTCCTCCTCTCTTGTCTTGGAGCTCGCATCTTCCCCAAAGCAAAGAGACCTGCTATACAAATTTTGCGGCTCGGGTTCATGGAGTAGAAGTTACAGTGGCACAGATGTTGCTTGAGTATATGAATATACCATGGAGCTATTTTTGTCTTCTCTTTGAGCAAAACAGAAAGAAAGTATAGGACATCACGTGAGCCATTCATCATTAAGAGAAGTGTGCTCTGTGTTGCAGAGGGAGATGAAGGAGCAGCTGGCCACCCTGCAGGACAGTGAGAAGGGACACACTGAGGCCCTGCAGCTCCTGCAGAGACAGCTCACGGAGACCAAGGTACCGCAACATTTGTAATCCAGAACTGTGACACCTATAACGCCAAAGAAATATGTGTTTTCATTCACAGAACTGGAACAGCACCATTTATAGCCCCCTGAGGCTGCAGCTAAATATCAGTGTCTGGCATCGTCCACAAAAAGGCCGTCACATTTTCTCGAAGCCTGAGGGTATTTTTTTTTTGCCTTATGCTGCCAACGTTATGAACATATCGAAGGAGAATAAACATTCTTAGACATTATCATTATTATTATTATTATTGTATCATTATTTGAGTAGCATTTCACTATTCACACACCTGCGTATATAATGTGTTTGGCTGCTGTGATTACATTGACTTTATGGAGTGTGTCTCTTGCGGCTGTGACCAGGAACAGCTCTGTCTGGAAATATTCTGACAACACAACGTGAATAACATACTGCGCAAAATGGCAGAGGAGATGAATGGTGAAAATGGTGATTCGAGATATGCTCCCATTCGGTTGAATGGAGGGAGAGAGCCTGCACAAGCCAACAGCAGATATCAAACCAGAGTAACAGCTAGGAAACTGACAGCAAAGGGTAATGAGAGGGCTTGAATATTGACGTGACTGAAATTACTATGTGTCTCATTTCCCTCTATTAGTATATGGACACGCTGATAAAGCCTTGCCCGCCCTCTGGCCACGCCTTGTATAAACGTCTTGTTCAAGACGATATTGAAAAATCATCTTGCGACCCCCTGCCTCGGCTGCTTGCGAACCCCCCCCCCCAGGAGGTCCCAGAACCCCTGGTTTAGTGGACCAGGAAATAAAGACAGGGTCTGTTCAGTGTTTGCAGACTTTCGGTCAGCAGTTATCCATCTTCTCTCCTAACTGATTTGGAGTGACATTTAAATTCTCATGTGTAAATTGGTTTATTGAGCGGCTGTTTAATCTCGACACTGTGTTTTAATCAGCAGTCCGCAAGCAATATGTCAGTCCCTCGACCCCAGACTACACACAAGCGCCAACGTGCACACGCGCTCACGCACTCGTTTGTTTTTCTGTAATGGTGGAGACCTTTAATTGGACGACTACAGTCCCTCGTACCTCCTCTTAACTCTACCATTACAAATACATGTCAAAACAGTCGCGCTCACCTGGGCCTGTGGCATCGTCTACACTACAGCTTATTAACAGTCTTGCTCCGTCTCAGACGTAACCTAATCCTCGCTGCGGAGGGTTTACCGGCATCCAATGACAATGCCGCATGATATCGGAGGCAGCCTTCAGTTCTCATTAAAGCTCAAAAGGTGATTGGTTTGTCAATTCTGCCCGACTGTAAAAACACGACTGCGTCCGTGCAGGTGACCCACCCTCAACGTGAATATCGGGGCTCGTTCCAGAGTAGTCACAGCAAAGACGAAGACGTTTCCGATCAAAAAAATATTCAATAGAATGATTTGACATGCGATGTGATTCTTGAAATCTTTCAACACAGGGCCTTTACATTGAAATAGAAACACCAACTTGAGCTCGGTGTGACACATCCCAGTGGTTTGAAAAGAAAGTGGAACCATGCGTTCCTCCTGACCCTCGGCTGCCACAGTGACTCTGCCTGCTCGATGCAGGCCTCTCAGCCGCCCCCACTCCTCATTAGAAACGAGCCGGTCTCATTAGATGTACATCCTTGTGCACGGAGAGCTCCGTCTGGCAGAGGGATGCTGTGACAACATTGATCTCTGAAGCGTTTAGGCAGCTGATGATGAAATGTCTCTCTGCATTTCTTCTTCATCCTGCTTAATGTGGGAATGGCTGCATCCACCCCCCCTCCCCCTCTCTGTTTTCACCTTACTGTTGCTAAAGAAGTGCTCCAGTAATGTACTGTTGCACTACCACAACATAGTTGTGAGATCTGCCTGACTTTCAAAAGTCACACGAGTGGTTTGCAGTTGACTCGTCACAACTTGCTGTCTTGCGATCGGGAAACGTGCAGTTCCATGAACGTGCTTCATTATAAACTCATGTACTAAATTGATGTCCGTTGCACTCAAAGCAATGAGGAATAGTCATGGAGCACTTCATTTATCATCGCGAGCTCCACCCGATCCTTCGCTCTGAGTGGCTGTAATTTCATCAGCAATTGATCGCGCTGATATTAATTCAGCCAGAGTCTGTAAGGTGCCACCCAGCCCCCGGAATTCATCACTGAAGAGACCACATCTTTGATTGGGCCTTTCTCTGCGTCTTTCAGACGTCGATGACCAAAAAAACTTGAGTTAAAGGTGCAGTGTGTATGCTCTGGTGACATCTATTGGTGAAGTTGCATGTTGTATCCCTCACCTCATCCTTCCCCTTTGAGCATGCAGGAGAACAATCAAGCCCAGTACATGCTTAGTATGTCCGCACTGGGTTACTGTAAAAAATAAAAAATAAAAAAAAAACATGACGGCCCCCATGGAGAGGACCCGCTCCTGATGTAAATAAACATTAAAGTGCTCATTTTGGGAAAAGAACGTCATACATTCAGGTGATTATACATTTGTAAAAATGTCAGTATATAGGTTTTATCCAGAGATAGAAGTGACAAAAATTGCAGCATGACCAAGGCTGAGATAGAGACTCAGTGGTGGTATATTGTCAGTGAGCTGGATCTCACTCTGGCACAGATTGAAGCAGGTGAGCTGCAGCAGCCCGGCCTTCCGTTGCACCTCAATGTTCCTCCCTTGCTCTCCAGCTTCAGTCCTCAGCATCTGGATTCCTTGGAGGATTTCGATCTGATGCATGGACATTGTGTCCTTTTCCACAAGGCCACCGGGGACTCTCTCTCCCTAAGGGGGAACCGGCGTCCTGTCTCCAAGGGCTGCAGACACACTCCCACAGCGCCATCATCACAGCCTGCTTGGCCAGAGCAGAGCAGAGCAGACGCGCTGCTGAGACTGCGAGCAGGACTGCTGCAGACGCCGTCCTCCTCATTTTTCCAGAGCTATTTAAGGAGTCCTGAGTGGTGGGATGGAGCCCACCTGAGTGTCACAGCTCACAGACTGGCACAGAGATGGTTGTCTGAAGAGAAAGAACAGCTGCCTTTGTCTCTGAGAGAACAGGAGAAAAATGAGAGATGTTTCAAGGAGATGGATTGAATTTTTGGGCGGGGAGGGGGGGTTTAATTAAAGTTCTGATCACTGTTGCAGAATCGAACCTCCCCTGGTGTGATGGGGGGGGGGGGGGGGGGGGGGGGGGGGGGGGGGGGGCGGGTTGAATTTCCCATCAGATATTAGTGTGCCAGAGGAATGTGTCAAACTGCTTTTGTGTGTAGCCCATCATTTTCTCTTTTCTTCCGACAGTTACATTCGAGCTTCCAAAATGAGAATGACAGTGACGTCAGTTTGAGAATTTATCTGCTGAACAAAATGGTCGTGAAAATACGGTAACTCTTTCATATAAATTGACAAAAACATCAGCAAATGACCACAGTCTTTTCTGAAATGTTACTGCTGACATGGGACTGAAACACTTTCATTGCTCCAGTCCTGGTTTGAAAGGATGCTTTGGCTTCGGTTGATCACCAGATGTCACTGTTCTTAGTTAGAATGAAGCTTCAAAGATTTGAATATGTTTGAGCACAATTAGAGAAAAAGTGTCAGAGCTGTATGAGGGTTTACCTTTACAGTGCAGTATTGATCTATTCTAGCTGTCTACACAAAGACTCCTCGTGTCTAACACCTCAGTGGAGTTGTTGAATTTAGAATGATGAGTTGTATCTGAGAGGTCACCGTGTGGTACATGTTTGCAGGTGTGAGCATGAATCGACTTACGTGGAGGTGATGGTGCGAAAGCGCTCCTGCCCGGCCGTATCCCAGATCTGTAGCTTCACCTTCTCCCCGTTGATCTCCACCGTTCGGATCTTGAAATCCACTCCGATCGTGGTGATATAGCTACCTGCATACATATGCATGAACACAAAATGATGTTGCAGAACCATACCCTTCGAGTTTAGAGTCTATATATTAAGCTCCAAGTGGCAGGTAGAGGCACTCACCTGAAAATGTGTTGTCTGCAAATCGCAGGAGGAGACTGCTCTTCCCCACGCCTGAGAGGGAAACACAAGCAAGTTAACAGTATTACAAAAATGGCTCCAGGGTTTTTTTCTATGGGTCGAATGAAATACTGTACATGTGCTTTTACTTTCTAATTATACCAAGAAGAGAACCATGTGATGCAAACCCTAATCAAGATGTCACCTAAAACACTTGCTGTGATCCTGGTGTGCTCATGAATTTGACACTTTACACAGGCAGAGAAACGCTGCTGCTGTTAACAATCACTAAAGCATTTTCTTGTTTGTACAGTCATACATTCAATCATTGCAAAAGTAGAGGAAGTAGAGGGAACAGTAAAAGGTTGAAAAGGATCAAGTACTACTGTGCTGTGTTCCTACATTGTTCAGCACAATAAATAGGTTTTTAACAAAAAAGAGATGAAAGAAGAGGAGACAACAGATAGGACAAGGAGAGGGACAAGAAAAGGGACGACAAATGAGGAGTGGTGTGTCTCGTCCCTAGATCAGTTACAGCTAACGGGGAGGTGGGAAGTGACTGCTGTCCAGCCAAGGGTGCGACTCAATCTGCAGCCCAGATTGAGTCAAAGCCTGCCTTTTGTGATCGTCGTTTCATATTTGATTGGTCAAAAAGAAATCAATCTAACATCCCTACAGCCTCCATGCTGCAAATGTTTGTTCAACCAAACAAAGCTCAGAGCAGGAAAGAGAGAGGTGGATCGTGCTCTTTCAAATTTCCTCTCCATTGGGTCTCACTTAAAATGTTTGTGTGACGGCAAATCCATTCAGACTTCCAAACTTTACAGTCTTGTCAGGCAACTTCATGGTTCTCATAAGCTTTTTTTTTGTAGAATAGTGGTGGTGATGCGTCATGTGTATATGCCAGTGACAGGCCAGGGGCTAAAGAAGTCCACCTGAGAGTTGAATTCTGTTGACAGGGTTGGGAGGTCAGGAGCGCCATTCCGTAAAGATCTCGGCGCATCTCCACAGACAGTTGTATTGGCACAGCCAAGAGTGAGCCTGGTCGGTGTGTGAGGGTGGAAGAGAAGGGCATGCTGTGCTGCTCCAGGCTCCACTGGGAGCGGCCAGGTGATGGTGCACAGGTGTGGTGCCAGGATCGGTAATGTTAATAGTTGCAAAGACCATTTGTCCACAATGAAATCTTGCAGGAGGAGACTCCACTTCCACGGTGGTTGTTACAGTTTTGAACCAAAGGGCACGTAAACTGGGGAGATGGAACACGAGCTGCTCTTCTCACGTGTAAACAGACCTAGATCGAGCATCTACATGGGACAGGGACATTGTTTACACCAGGAATTGACTTGACACTGAGGCTCGGGTTTGACAGCAGGGCAGACAGCCGCCACAAACTCACTCAAATGACACATCTGACGACGATTGGTTTCGTTTGTGCCGCTTCACAACGAACAGGCGGCATGTAGAGATGCGAACCAGGGACTGCAGTGCAGCGTTCCTTCAATGTGAAGCAGCTAGCACTAGCATGCTAGAAAGCCAAATAACAAGGCGCGTTTTGCTGAATTGAACGAGTTCCATTTGCGGAATACTGACGAGGATACATTCGAATGTTCGCTCGAACAGTTCAAATCCAACGTAAAAACACAAGCTTCAGTGAAACAAATGATTCTTAGCAGTTCGCTAGATGACTCGAAGTGTACTGTTAGCTCAACTTTCAGCTAGCTAACAAGACCTACAGATTACAAACGGGGGGGGGGGGCGACTTAAAGGGCAATTACAGCCCCGTTAAATTGTTGAGGTTAATGTGTGTTTTCTGTGAGCGTCTACTCAACGTATGAGTCGATATGAAGGCCTTATATAAGGCAACTCAAACAATTCGAGACAAACCGTGATGATCTGGAGGCGACATCCGGCCTGATCGGCTGTAATGCCCAGCCCAGACATCCAACCTCCGCCTTGTCACCGCCACAGAAATATGGCGGATATGGGCATTTAGCACACAAATGCCGTGCGTGAAATTGAAACAGACTACGCATTAAACACGTGAGACGTAAACACACGGAACAAATAATAGCATTTTTACTTCCACCTCTGTACAAAACAAAAAACAAAAAAACAAATAACAGGGCAGGGCCCACTTCCCGTATCGCATCCTCGACGTAGACTTACCGCTGTCACCGATGATGAGCAGCTTGAAGAGGTAATCATAGTCCCTGGCCATGCCGGTAGCTAGTGGCTCACCCCCGCCTTGTGCCGCTTCTTAGCTCAGTTCGCTACCCGACCCCCTCGGCCCGTGAGGAAAAATTCACAAGCCCTCCAGAATTTCGCGTTGTAAAAGAAGAAGGACCCAAGAATTGCCACAGACTCTGAGCCCCCGAGCCGCCGTTTTTCTCGGGGTTTCGCGGCGTCGGCAGTCCTCTCCCTTCGTAGCAAACAGCCGGAAACTCCGCTTCCTCCTCTAGTGGAGCTGCACCCAACTCTGACCTGGCTTCACTGCGCAGACTCCGTATCTCAACATCCCGGTCGGAAGGCAGCGTGGTCCCCTGGATTCACGTTTCCTGTGTGTACGTTTGTAGTCTCTATGTTCAATGTAGTCACTTTGCTCTCAACCAATCGACCGTATCACCCCCCCCCCTCTCTCTCTCTATCTACCGAGCTTTTGTTTGCACATCGATCAAATCCACTTACACTTCCTCTATCAGCGCTACATGTCACCACATGGTTGCCTTTTCCTGTAGAGGTTATTGCTGACATCAAATCAAAATGAGATGTGTCCTCACAACAATGACAATAAATTAAACACACCATAATGAAATCAAGATTGTTTTTTTTTATTTTTTTTATTTTCTATTGCCTTTTTACCACCTTATAACTCATACATGGTTTTTTCACTCTCATCAGAGACTGCTTTCCTCCAGAGCAAACACTCGCAAACAAAATCGAAATAAAATGTAAAGATATGGGTGTCTCTTTATTACAGTGATGTCTTTTGTAAAATAAGTGGCAAAAACAAACATCCAAACAAGAATTTGGCCTTGTGTCTTCCTGATTTGTTACAGTACAGAGGAGTAACTCGCACAGTGTGAGATAAAAGAATACATTTATAAATCGGGCTCAATCGCCACTAAAAACAATGTGAGGGGAAAAAAGTAAATATGTTGTGGAATATCTAGAAAGCTGGTCAAAAAAATCAACCCGGCTCAGCCTCTGTCCAAGATGGGCAACTTGGGCACGTGTGGTGAGTGCGTTTAGGGTTCTGGTACATTGGAGACTGGTTTACCAGTCAGTCAAGCTTCTGTTTATTTTACCATTTGTCAATTCATTGTTCAGCTTTGCTCCATCATGTCAGGATGGTGTCATCTATTTCTTCATTAGAGTCTCGTTGGCTGGCAATTTTCTTCAGTGACCGGCGGTGACATTCAGACAGGAGGTCATTACTTGCAGAGTCCAGGATGGCAGTGATGGTCTGAATTGCAGAAAGATTGAAATTGTCAAAATGAGAGACACTTCTTTAATCTGCTGTAGATCATTTTACATGAGTGTGTGAAATCTGACCTGCATGGTTTCCTCTCCCTGGCGGAGTCGTAGCAGGTTGACAATAGTGTGCTCGCTCTGGGCTCTAACAGTGGTGTTCTTGTCCTTAGTGTTGTCGAGAAGACTCTTCAGCAAAGGCTTGATGAGACTGGCCTCCATTGTGGGCGTAGCCGGGTCTTTGCACACCCACCACAACACCTTCTCTGACACCAGTCTGATGTCACTGAACTGGTTTTGAAGACACTGTTGAGGTCAAATACAGAACACATGTCTTTACTCAAAGCTCATTCATTCACACTCCCATAGCTTCATGATATAATAACATCAACATGGTATCTATCAGTCTTAAATGACATGCCAGATGGTTCAAAACAAGTAGTGGCTAGTTGCACGCTTTTAACCCTTTTTACAGATCACAACCAATCACTTTTACTTCCACTATTTTTTCCCAAAATGTAATTTTGAACATCAGGGTCCTTTACAATATTATGTGTATGACATACATAAAGTATTTTTGCCCGCGCTTGCTTCTTACTGTGAAAATCCTGTACATACATAGATACATTTGTAAATATATCTCAGTTTATTTTTCATCATTTATTAAAATCATAATGTATCTCACACTTTCTTTGATTGCTGTTGTTTTCCTCACTCTTGCTGAGGGTCTAAGAGGATGCTACTCACCCTGGGACACAAATTGTGATTTGTGAATGTGGGCTACACAAATACATATTTGATTTGATTTGATTTAATTCAATTTTACAGTTAAACTTAACACATTGGTTAAATAACCTTTCATGAATAGCTGGCTTAGGTTTTAAGGCCTCAGTAAATAAATAAATATACAGGAGTGTGAGGTAATAAATCACAATATATCGAGTGCTTATTAAGGATAATGACAACACTATATATATATGAACATTTCATAAAGGTGAAACCTGTTGAGTGTTTTGAACACTTTCAGTATACATAATCAGTGAAATAGAGCTGCCTGGAACTCATCAGATCAAATTCGCTGGTATCATCTTGTCGCTTGTCATCTATCGCTGTCAAAATCTTCAAATATATGAATTCAAACATGATAGTAGCAATACACAAACAACACTACCCTGGTACATATCGTGTTAAAGAAAATCAGGATTGATAAAATAAGAACATTATTCAAATATTTCAATCACAATAAAAGGTCTCTAGGAAAGTGTTTAAGATGGAACAAATGGAAGAAGGAAGGATAGCTAACGGTGTGTGATTAGCAGAGAGATCAAATGGTTCCTGCTTTACCTTCACAAACTGTGTGATGATGCGCTGGGAAACACTGCTGCCTCCCTCTGTCCTCAGATGATGCCTCATCAGATATCCCATCGCTCTGATTCCACTGGTGGCAATAGGGATCTGGAGGGGGAGAGACAACAGGGATAGGGTTATGGACAAGGGATACAAACTGTAATGACCTTCGCTTGAAATGAAGAAAGGAGGACATGGGGCTATATGGAATCTCTCAATAACCCCCATCACAGATGGTATGTTTTCATTTATTCTATTTATTTGGCATTTAGCAGGATTACAAGAAAATCCTGGGCGGATTTCCAAAATACTTTGCAGAAGAATGTGGTAAGGGTTTGGGGGAAATCCATAACATTTCAGAGTGGCTCCAAAACAGGGGGCAGTTCAGGATTGAATTTTTAATCCCGTTAACTTTGTGAGATAGGGCATTATAAAAACTTTACTTTGATTTGTCAGAGAATCATGCATGGATCTTGATGTAAAAAGACATTCAAAACACAGATTTCTTATGTCTACCACAGAAGTAAGACGCCACAGCCAAGAACTGTTGTCTTAGATTACTATTAAAGGTGCAGTGTGTACGATTTTGGTCATTCTTGTCACACCAAAATATATCACAAAACAATTACATACTGACATTTTCATGAATTTATGATCACCTAAATGTATAATTTTCCCCCCATTATCCTAAAATGAGCCCATTAATGTATATTTACACGAGGAGCAGGTCCTCTGTATGGGGGCCACCATGTTTTTACAAAAAGAAAAATGGACGTACTAAACATCTTTTGAGTTTTAATGACAACTGAAGTTGTTCTGAAGCTGCATGTTCAGAAGGGTGAGGGTGAGGTGATGGATACAATATGCAACTTCACCTCGAGGTCACCACATCTTACACACTGGACCTTTAAGTCTGAAAGCAGGTTAAAGGTACAATGGTAAGAAACATCTAGCTATCGGCGGCCTACAATTCTGCTTATTAAAAGTCTCTGGTTTGTCTTATGAATCTATGCTATTCAATAAAGGGTCACTGAATAGAACAGCTATTGAGCATGAGAGCCTTTGGGAACTCGTGCTGATTATATAGTAACATGTGTGGTGACAATTATGTGCATCAATGTGTTACAGCATATTATTACACACATTGTAAATAATATTTAAAATGATTTCCCAAAATATGAAATCATTTCTGGAAAGGTTACTTCTACAGGGTATTATTTTTAGCAATGCAGTACAGCAGATTCACATGGCTTCTGATGTGAGATAAACAATAAACACTCACCCTGTCAGAGGTGGCATTGGTCAGAATGGTTTCAGTTACAGTGTCACAGTATTCCATCATACACAGCTTCTCAGGAGCAGACTTGACAGCAATGGCCAGAGCCAGGCTCCGGCCATGCCGCACCATCCAGTCCACACCAGACACATCCGCTAAAAGGCAGAAATAACATTCAATGAATATATCAATTCATGCAAGCGTTAGGGATATGACATGCTTTAATGATGTATTTGTACACAACAACTGTATCCTGTAGCAAATTAGTAAAACTTTTTTTAAAACTATGCAGCTTATATCGATGCATCACGTCACATAAGCTTTTATTAAGAGCTGTAGGGGTCAGCGAGAACAGTCCTACTGTCAAACCCTATAAATATATCCAATATAAGTTTCACTATAGAGCTGAAGGTGATGATAACATTGCATATACAGATACCAACCTAGGACATGTTGAAGTAACACATTCCTCAGCTCCTCTTCAGACAGGAAAGCACATAGTTCACCAACACAGCCTGCTGATGCCATTCGAGTTGCATCCTGCACACACACACACACACACACACACACACACACACACACACACAC
>JAFBJT010011260.1:59624-78742 GCA_016785325.1 Chascanopsetta lugubris | reverse complement strand
TTCATCACCTCACCCTCAACCTCCTGAGCATGCAGGAGAACCTGTGGTTGACTCAGAGGATGTTTAGTATGTCCCCTCTTGGCTACTGTAAAAACATGGCGGGCCCAATAGAGTGGACCCGGTCCTCGTGTAGATATACATCAATAATGATAATATTAATACTAACAACCAAAATCTTGGGTCCTGCATTTGTAAAGCAGCAGGTTTAGGGACAGTCGCACCATCTGTACCTTTTATGGTAGAATAGAAGATATATTACATAATGTAAGTCAATAGGTGCAGTCACTGTGGCTCAATGGTACTTCTGCTCACACAACCTATCACTTCAGCTGACAGGTGAGAATTAAGGTTCACAGGTCACAAGTCGATCACAAGACTGACCATATCAAGAGGAGCAAACATTCATGATCACATTCAGACCGATACACAACAGATGTTCTGATAAACCTGCACTGGACTGTGGGAGGAAGTCCACATACTCGTCCTGATGAAATCCAGATGCGCAAGCTTGGCCGAGAGAGGTGGCGGAACCAAGTTAAGAGAATCCAATGTGCAAAAGCTTTTTCAACATTTCAGGCAAAATTCACTCACATTGCCATCACAGAGTTGTGATGGCAACCATTTGAAGGTGGAGTGCGCTGACAGCAAAGGTAGGATGAGGATTCCAACAGTATAAAAGGTCTTACAAACATGTGAGCCACGGTCAGTCATGCACTTCGAATCTACTCCAACGATGCAAATGCACATTTTTATACTATTACAAATACATGAAAATAAATCAAATAATTCTAGAGGTAGAGGAGAATTGACCAGCAATTTCTCAGAGGACAAATATAAGATTGACTCTTTCAGAGAGCATCCTCCACTGATACAACATATTTCCTTTAAGATCATTATTGATAGACCATTTATGTAACATGTTAGTTTCAGCAGGTCATTGCAAAAAAGAGTTGTGCATAAAACAAGCACATGAACATATTTGTAAAACTTAAAAACGTATGTAATCCAGACCAGGGCATTTCAACATTTTTAAATTTGAGTTTTAAAATGAGTGTTTTTCTGTGTTTCTGAGCATAAGGGAACAGTTTGTATTTATTCAAAATTATTGGCATTGTCCGCAAAACAAGAGTTTCTAATTTTCCAAAACAAAACGTATTTTTGTGCAGAACATTTGATCATTTTCACACATTTAATAATTACTGATTATACAGTTATGCTGAATTCACATCACTTCGAGTGTCTTGATAAGATGGTGTTTAGAGAAAATAAAGATAATATGGATAATACAAAAAGCCTTAACCCATATTTCCAATGATTCCATCAAATGATACAGGTCTTGGATCTCTAAAACATACAATCTAAAACGTACAATGACCATGAACTCTAGTGAATTACACATGCCACTTTTATGTGGAGTAATAGATTCAGTGTGTTTATATTTACACATGTATGTAAACGCATGTGCAATATTTGTAACGCGAATAAACGATAATCAAGCACGAGGACAGTTATTTTACAATGTGTTACGTACTAATTACATTTCGTCCCACGATCAAAACCAGCGCCTTGAGAGCGACCATAATGAACATGAGTGTGACAGCCCTGCTCGAGAGAGACACACCTTCAGCTCAGCTTTAGGGGAGCAAAACCAATTGAGGAATTAGAGTCATTCCTCCACGGTCTCTGTTGCAAGTGCAGGAACATCACACTCTCCCCCACCAGAGGGCAGTATCACATCAACAAAGCCCCGGTGAACTGTCTGACAGCAGACAAAGGGCCTAACCAGTCATCAGCAGGAGCTGACTTGTTCTCTCCCAAACACAAACAAACACACTGATCAAAGAGGAGCAGTGTGTGAGAAATGCAGCAGAGCAGCCATTATAATCTATAGATGTGGGCCAGCAAGGCGCCTTTTACGTCTATTTACATAAGGTCCTCACTATGGTGGCTGCCATGTTTTTGCAATAGTCCAGAGTGGACGTTCTCAACATCTTAGGAGCTTTATTGAGGTTCTCCTGCATGCTTAAAGGGGAAGGGAAATATGCAAAATTGACCAAAAAAATGTCAACAAATCTTACACACTGTACCTTTAAATTAGACATTCAATGTACCCCCGATGGGGGCTGCCATGTTTTTACAATATCCCAGATTGGACGCACTAAGCATCTTTTGCGCTTGAGTGACAACTGAGGGTTATCAACTCGTCGACGTCGCCGAATCTTACACACTGTACCTTTACTGGACAGTTGTACCACATGAGCCGATAAGCTTGGCCGTGAAACGCTGAATCATTCGATACGGCACAGAAAACTTTGTACGTGTAAGACTGTGTGTGTCTCGGACGATTTGTTTCATCGTGACAATGTTCTGTCATCGAGTGCATTCCAATTTGTGGATGAGTAAGAAAGTCGGCACGCAAAGCAGACATCAATCGGAGAGACGACACTAAACCTCCTTCCTTTTAAAGAAGCAGGATGAGAGAGCGCGACGCAGCATCCCCGTCTCTCTGCTGTGCGCATAATGACAGGTTAGGTGGGCACGAGGGCGTCTGCAGCGCCGCGTCTTCAAACGAGCTGCTGCCGGAGCTGGAGTGGGACTGGAGCCTGTCAAATTACAGTGGGATCCCGCCTCTCTTCCCACTCCCTCTGTCGCTCTGCCTGCCGCCTATCTCTTCGCCGGCGCTCCTCCTGTTCCCTCAATATTTTGCGTCTTTGTCAGCGGCGCGGCTCCTCACGTCATTCTGAGGCACACGAATATTCATATTGTAATCAGCCACATCCCCGTCCGTCCTCCCATGTCAACACAGGGGACAGTGGATGTGCCGCGTTGCGAGAATAATCAAAGATGGGCCGTCGTCACTCTGTAGCCGAGACTCCGAGGTCAGGCGCTGATACGCAAATACGTTTTCATATGAGTGCGCCTGTTATGTTTCAGGCTTTTGTGTTTCTTTTCCATCAGGCGTGGAAGTTGTTTTTTCTTCACCCCGGCAAACCAACGATTCCAGGTGCGGTGTGTACGATTTGGTGACATCTTCAGGTGAAGTTGCATGTTGTATCTAATCACCTCACCCTTCTGAACATGCAGGAGAACCTATGGTCGACTTCAGTTGTCATTCAAACTCAAAGGATGTTTAGTATGTTCACTCTGGGCTACTGGAAAAACATGGCAGCCCCTGTATAGAGAGGACCCGCTCCTCATGTAAATATAGATTTAAGGTACAGTGTGTATGATTTTGGTCATCATTGTCACTTAAAATATTACAAAACAATTACATACTGACATTTATATTAATTTATGATCACCTAAATGTTCTATTTTTCTTCTACTACTCTTAAATGAGCCCATTTATGTATATTTACATGAGGAGCGTGTCCTCTGTACGGGGGCCGCCATGTTTTTACAGTAGCTTGAAGTGGATGTACTAAACATCTTTGAGTTTTAATGACAAATGAAGTCGACTACAGGTTCTCCTCCATGCTCAGAAGAGTGAGGGTGAGGTGATGGATCCAACATGCAGCTTCACCTCTAGAGGTCACCAAATTTTACATACTGCACCTTTGAGGGTAATGGGGGAACATTTAGGCAATTATAAATTCATGAAAATGTCAGGATATAATTGTTTTGTAATATTTTTAGAAATGACAAAAATGAGCAAAATCTTACTCACTGGACCTTCAAAAAAAAAAAAAATAGCTTAGAGGGCACTTTCCACGGCAGGCAACAACAGAAGTTCCCGCGGTTTTGCCTCTTTAGCCCTTCCCCTCCCATATTCCTCATCCCTGCTTTGTCCATATCTAGCTCATCCCCTATTTCTCTCTCAACACCATTCCACCCCCATCCCTCTCCATCCGACTCTATCTCTTAACACCCCCCCCCCTCTTTCTCTCTCTCCTCCTTTTCTGTCCAGCCCTCCTCTTCTTGCTCCAGAACTGTCAGATGGCATTAGCTCCTTTCACGCTCATGGCCTGTAGGAATAACAGCCGTGAACCTTGCCGAACAGCGCCATTCTCCTGCTCCAGTTAGCTCTCTGCTCGGCACAGGCTGTTGCGCAAATACCAATGTTATTCCCGTTGTGCCCCTTTACTTACACAACATGGCCCATTAAAAGGGCAAAGCCGGGCAGATGCAAATCTCGGCAGAGAAGGTCACGAGTGAAGACGTCTACGTGTTGTATAACATGGTCACGCTCACTCATAATTATTAGCTCGTCCCCCCCTGACTCGAGGATCGACCCACAGCTTCGCTAAGATCGAGCTCACGTGGATCAGAACGGATCCACTTCTTATCTGCTTATGGAGCCACGGGCCTGAAATTTTGTTAAATATATCAGGCTCGGCTTATTTCCCATGAAGTTTGAGCCGCAGGGCAACTTGTGGCTGGTATTAAAAGCCCACCGTGACCAATAAGCTGTAAAATGTGCAGAAGTTTTTTTTTTTTTTTATAGAGCTGCGAAACAGTAAAATGATTCTGATGGAGCACGCACACATGTAACGGCTGCTCCGTACACGGGATCAGGGTCTTCTCGACTTCATGTATTCCACGCTGAATAGATGTCACTTGTATTTCTCACATCGACCTGTGTTAAAATCACAAACAGCTGCGTGTCCGATTTGGTCGGGGTGCATGGTTAGTGCCATTGGGCAGCACACCACCACACTGAGCCAGGCCAGGCCAGGCCAGGCCAGGCCAGCATCCCCCAGGGTGGAAACCTGAACACAAGAAACTAATTGAACTCAGTTGGATGTGAGATGTCCATTAGTAGCTGTTGTTACCCGTTGGTTACCACTTCCTGTCCCATCCCTTGTTCAGTGTGGCCCACAAAGTCGAGTACAAGCTGCACTCTTTTATACTTGAAGCGAAACAGAATTTGCCAAAATATACTTTTATTTTGAAATGCTGTCGAAATGCAACATCTCCTGTGAGTGTGATTCTGTCATCTTTGATGTTTGCATGCAAGGATGGAGTCCGGCTGCGTCCGGTAGCCTCTGTTCACAGCACACCCCTCACGTTTTTAACCTTCAAAATAAAAGTCTTGCTTTAGAAAACCACCCCCATTAGTTTCCAGTCCAATTTGCTTTTGAAGTGAGTGTATATCTGAGCATAAGGGAACTGTTTGAATTGATTCCAACAAATTGGTATCTACAGAACAAATCTCTCAAATTTCCAAATATTATTACCATCATTATTTTTTGTACAGAATGTAAGATTATTTTTCTAATCACAATGAGTCCATCTGAGTTTCTTCATAAAATTGTGTTAATTGGAGTAATTGTGACTTAAATTGAGATGATATTGAAAATACATGAATAAATACGTTTTACGTTTTACGTTTTAATAAACGTTTTCAATCATTTCACCGAATGATAACAACGGGTCTTGATATCAAAAGGGTTGTTTGGTAGCAATCTGGGTCTCTTATGTGGCCCCCAACATGGGTACTTCAGACTACAAACCCTTCTACACCAATGCAAAATGGATCAATTGGTTGAGACGATATACAACGATTGATACAAGATTGAGAGGATACAAGTATTCTGTCATCCACGGAAGGAACGTTTGCATGCGTGAGGCTCCTAAGAGAACCGCAGCTACATTCTTGAGGGGGTGAGCGAAAACACTGTCAGTCTGAGAATTATAAGTGCACATAGATTATAATAAAAGTATGGGGACAGTGTAATTTCTCATTACTATGTCGCCGACAAGCCCAGCATGGAGGGAAAGCTTAGAGGCTAATAATCAAAGCAGATTAGCCTGAGCTCTGATAGATAGCGCGCGGGCTTGCTAATCATCAGAGTGATAACCATGACGCATCCGATCACGGTCAAAAATGAGCAGCGCGATTCGACGTGATGGAGCGATCCGAGTATCAACAACATGCCACCATAGAGCCGTTTCCCACTTCCCACTCTGTCACAGAGATACTGTGGAGTTAATACAATATGTTTAAGCGCTTCATAGCATTAAGTGTTGCAAGGGAAGGGTGGGTGGAAACACTGTAGCTCCACAGCACCGGTGTTAGTGTGATCCCCAGCCGGCCTTGCCCTGTGATTTGGCCTTGAAATGACAGACCTGCCCCTCATCGGGCTACGGGTGGAGAGCTAATGATACGCTGCGTGGGCTAACATGACTATTAGCCTGCTGTGAGCAGCAGGAACTGACAGGAACACAATTCTGTCATTATGCCCCGAGGAGACCTCTAATCAGAAGCAGCGACACGAGGAGGGGCCCAGTAGTGCTGGTTTGGCCGTGGAGACAAAGGGGTAATGACCTGGCTCTGTCTTTGCTGAGGAGAGTCGTCCTTGTTGTGATGGAACGACACGGTCTGCTCCCGGGAATAGTTGGCCAACCTGAGGATTTTAGGATAATGGCGCTACTTTTACTTGCCGTACAGTCAAAACCGTCTTCAGGCACATTTTTAAGCCTGATTTTAAATGGATATGGATGTGTCCGTTACACACGATGGATGTGTGTGAGATTTCGGTCATTTTTGTCACTTACAACACCATTACATGCTGGCATCTACGTGAATTTATAATAACCTAAATGTTGTATTTTTTTGTTACAGTCGTAAAAGTGGACGTTTGAATGACTGAACTGAGTGTTACCCGAGGGGCAGAGGGATGAGTGACAAAACTTGCAAACGACTCGAATGTTAAAATCACCAATTCAGAGGTGAATCAAACACGTTTAAAGTCTGGTACAAACTTCGGTTTTGGTCTCAATCAGTCATGTTTTCCTGTGACAACTGTGCGGAAGGTGAATTTTTTCCTCACTCGCTTAACTCAGCATTTGAAATTGTACATATTTAGGGAGAACCTGTTGCATACAGCGAAAGTGAGGGCACCATGAGCCAACCCACAGCTCCCTGTGTGTTCTGCCTCTTTGCCTGTTTTCGAATGAACCAGGAGGAGTTCGGATTTGGCAAGATGGCGAAAAGGGACAATTCTGTGACTTCTATTGGTAGAAAAAAACAATGACATACTGACATTTTCCTATTCACCTAAATGTATTATTCTTTCCAACTACCTTTAAATGAGCCTCTTAATGTATATTTACATTATGTGTTTTTACAGTAGCCCAGAGTGAATGTACTAAACAACTTTTGTTTTAATGACAACTGACGGCTACCACAGGTTCTCCTGCATGATCAGAAGGGTAAGTTTGAGGTTATTGATGCAACATGCAATTTCACCCTAGATGTCACCAACTTGTACGCACTACACCTTTAAGACCCCAAAATATAAAATGTGGGAGAACTCAACTGAACCCAAAAAGTAATAAATGACTTGTGCTGACAGTCTAACAATTGCAGCCAGTGGTTTAGGCAGGGTTGTCAAACAGAGGGCCTGTGGGCCAATACCTGCCCGCCAGAGGGTCCAAACCAGCCCACAAGACACGTAACCTGCAATTTTTCAAAAAACCTAGCTTTGATGTGAACTTTGGAGTTGTCATTGTTCATCTATCTTGATTGGGTTTAACACCACTCCCATAACAAAATATGGTGAGCTTCAAGAATAAAACAATCATAAGAAATGTAAAACAATTACAATAAACAACCCAGGGTTCATCCAAGACAAGTATCTTACGACACAAAAGCTTGATTCCCATGCTTTCAAGCAGCCTTTTCATGTAGCACTATATTCTCAAGTGTAACATCAGGTGCAAGAGCACAACAGAACAACATTTTTTACTATGCACCCTGCAGATCAGAATACTAGAATGGGTAATGTGTTAATCAACTTTATTCAGATGGTTCATTCAGAGGGGAAAACAAATTTGAGTGGACCTCCTAATTTCATAGACAAGAAGTTATGTCAGAACTCTGCTGCCCAAAAGTCATGAACTCACCTTTTACACCTGGACCACCAGAAAGCTTGAGTTCTCTTGGGATCAGAATCACTTATTTTTATGTACTGAAATGACCCAAGTGCAGCAAAACTGCCTTTGACAGATTGACATGGCTACAGCAATGTCGCGCATAAGTGTGTTGGGATGCATTGGTAGATATAGTACCACATAAAGGCTGCCTGACAACATGGTGAACTGTTGAAAATATTCTAAATATAGCTTACAGATGGTGTGCCATAGCCCCTTGTTATCTGTGGTTGGCTTCCCATGTGTCAAATAAAGTCTAAACCTTTAACTCTATATGATGTATTTATTATGCATTATCCCCATCTAAAAATCTGACCAATCTGTTTAAGAATAAATGTAAAAAAAATTGACGTTCAATTGCGTGACATTGCCTTTTTGATGCTGCTCAATGATGCAGACAGTGTAGCTTATTCATAAAAAAGCTAAAAGGGAACTTCTTATGATAGCGCTGCCTTGAGCAACTGAGCATGATTTTTATTAAAATGTCAGTTTCTTGAAATATAAGACAAATAATGTCCTTTTTTGGTGTCGACCTTTCATATGCTTTGATTGAAGTGAGAAAAAAAACAGATCGAAAGTGATGGCAAATCCTGAGATGTGACATATAGAAGTTGTACCCATTGATTTCTGAATATGAATTGATCATGGACAAAAAGAAAAACAAGCAAACAACTTTAAAGGTGCAGTGTGTAAGATAGGGTGATATCTAGAGGTGAAGTTGCATGTTGTATCCATCACCTCACCCTTCTGAACATGCAGGAGAACCTATGGTGACTTCAGTTGTTATTAAAACTCAAAAGATGTTTAGTATGTCCACTTTTACACCTGTAAAAACATGGCCACCCCCATACGGAGGACCTGCTCCTCATGTAAATATGCATTGATGGGCTCAACAAAAAAAAGTTCATGAAGATGTTGGTATATAATTGTTTTGTAATATTTTTAGATGTGACCAAAATGACTGAAAACGTACACGCTGCACCTTTAATTCAGGTTGTACTGCCAGCATTCCTCCAAGCAACAGGTAAAAAAAGCAGGAATGTGACAAGCCTCCATGTTGTTGCCCACAGTCTGTGTAACTATGTTAATCATACAGTCTAATCAGCACAGGCACATACCTACCTGTCTGGGGACGGAGTTGTGCCTGGGACCTGACCCCATTTCTTTCTGTTCAGGCAGATGCTGGATGTTATAGTTTTTCATTTAACTGTGTTTCCTTGGTTTTGATTTCAAAGTTCTGTCAGTTTCACAGTTCAACCGAGGGGCAACCTCCGGTGCAGATGGTTGAAGCAAAAAAATAGGAAGTGAAAAAAGCTTGTCATTTGTCACTTGTCAGCAGTCACATGTCTTCCCGTGACAACTGTCCGGGGGGGGGGGGGGGGGGGGGGGGGGGGGGGGGCGCATTTTTATTCTAACTCATGTATTTTTATTTTATCGACGTTTGAAAATTGCAGCTATTTAGGGGCGTGGTCTCTTGACTGACACCCGAGCCGACCTGGCACGTACTGCGGATGAAGTGAAAGCACCACGAGCCCACTCATAGATCTGTGGGTGTCACCCCTCTTTGCCCATTTTTGAATGAACCGGGAACCAGGAGGAGTTAGGATTCGGCAAGATGGCGACAAGGCACTCGCCCACAATTTGCCGCAAAACTACTCCGCTGAAACCAACGGGTGACGTCACGGATGCTACGTCCATCTTTATATACAGTCTATGAGTTGAACTCATCCAGATGAAATTGAGATCCAGTCATCGATTACTGAATACATGGCAATTTGAGTATGTTGGGGGATAGTGTCAGCCCACTTTAAGAAGTTGCATATCTACTTTGAATTCCAAATGTGACATAATTAAAGGTGCACAGTGTAAGTTTTGTAGACATCGGCTGGTGAAGTTGCTTATTGTATCCGTCACTTCACCCTTACTATTCGAACATAGCCCTCAGTTGTCATTAGAGCACAAAAGATGTTTAGTACGTCCACTAGGGGCTATAGTAAAAAACATGGCGGCCCACATCAGGTGGACCTTCTGTTGTAAAAATACATTAAAGGGCTATTGGGGTGATTATACATTTGTAAAAATGTCAGTGTATAATTGTTTTGTTATTCTATTTCTGTAGACAGATGTAACAAACGTAGTGAAATCTTACACACTGCACCTTTAATTCAAATACCAACATAAAATCATGTATAGGTGAGAAAATGACTTGATGAATAAAGAAAGACAAAGTTGTATTAAAAAATGTCTTGGCATGATAATGACACTGACAAAGTTTGACAACCCCGCAGAGCAGGTTGCTGAGTCAGCTTTTGGAAACAATCAGAGCAGGAGAAGAACAATGATCTGGTGACTGGGTCAACAACACACATGGTGATGCCACATCATGGAACACTGTCTCATCTACACAACCTTTAAGACGGGGAAGTTCTGATTGGCTGTAACGTGCAGTGGGTATGTTTATAAACAATCAAACCAACATAATAAAAATGGAAATAAATCAGTTGCTCAATTGACAAATACAAGATAAACTGACAGGGTGTAAATATTATTCCACTTACCTAGATTACTTCCATTGATTGCATCTGTGAAAACAGAAAACAAAACAG
The DNA here is from genome assembly GCA_016785325.1 of Chascanopsetta lugubris. Classification (NCBI taxonomy): domain Eukaryota; kingdom Metazoa; phylum Chordata; class Actinopteri; order Pleuronectiformes; family Bothidae; genus Chascanopsetta; species Chascanopsetta lugubris. The sequence continues at coordinate 68,261 of JAFBJT010011260.1, read as the reverse complement.
TATCAGTACATATAACCAATCGAGTAGGAATGCAGGAATTCTACTGATTCAAACATGCTCTAATTTTGTTTTCCATAGTAGATGGGTAACGTAGGTCTCTCAACCGAATAATTATTCAGGGGTGTTCTCATCGCTTTCTTTTTAAGGAATGTGTGTTTGTTGCAGGTTCTTTTTTTTTCAGTTTCCACGGTGCTCTACATTGTGCGGAATCACAGAGGTTGTATTTGGCAATTTTCTAAACTTGATTCTGATGATTAAATTGCAACATGGTGTGAAAAAATTGAAACATAATGTGAACCTAATCAGTCAGTTTCATCTTCTGAGAATGACTGACACTGATTGCCAGTAATTTTGGTCCTATAAATCTAACCTCACTCCCTCTGAATCAACCATTCATAATAATTCTACACATTCCAGAGCATCACTGCAAGCCAAGTCTATTTCAAGAGCGTGATAGGGAGCAGCTATTGATTAAGTCCATTAAAGGTGCAATGTGAGATTTCGGTCACTTATATCTACATAAAAGCATTATATAGCAATTTTATGAATATGTAATCACTCAATGTCTGAATTGCTTTTTACATTACACTCAAATGAGCCCTTTATCAGGAGCGGGTCCCTCCATAGGGGGCCACCATGTTTTTACTATAGCCCAGTACTAAGCATCTTTTGAGCTTGAATGACAACCCATGGCTAACTTAGGTTTTCCTGCATGCAAGGACGGGAGGGGTGAGGTGATACAACATGCAACTTCAACTGTAGATGTCACTAAATCCTACATATTGTATCTTTAATGCCAAGTTGAAATGATTGGGACATTCATGTTCAAATACACTTGGAAGAAAATGAGTCTCCACATTCTTTCTTATACAAACTAATTAAAATCATTCATTGTTAAAATGTTCAGGTTTTCGTTGTAGTATTCTTGGAGACATCCATCTCCAGGTCAATAAAATGGAGATAAACAATAGCACTGAATAGTAACATTAAAAAAAAACCCATCAACTGCACCTAATGACAGAAATAACGTTACTGTTATTTTCTCCCCTGAAAATAAAGATGAGAGACACTGTGGAGCAACTCCAACCCACAAAACACCATAATTAAAATTCCATTTACTAACTAAAAAAGGGGTCACACGACAACCACACATGTGAAATGTAACCGTGGTAAATAGATGTCTGAATAAAACACAAGGCTCATCGTGGTAGCAGATGACTGATCATATTAATCCACACGGCCCCTGCCCCTCTCATCAGCAGCTTGGTGAAATGCTCCTGACATCCTCACGCCGAGCGCCCACAGCGAGGTTCGTCTTAACAGGCAGAAACAGTGACATCATCCGCACAACAGCTAACATCAAAATAGGCCACAGCTGTTTGGTTCTTTAGGCAACAAATTAGACTCAATATGTCACACAACATCACATCACAGGGAGCACTGTGGATACATGCACCTAACCTGGTCTTCCTTGGACTTTGGCTATTGCTTCCTGCTTGCTTAACCTCTATTCTGTTCGCAGAATTACTATATGATCATTCGCACCATATGAGGTGCGATCCACAGAGGGTGTATTGGATGAATTATGGAGAGATTTAAATAATAAATAGGCCCCTCTACAACCAGATCTTGAAAGAGAGTGCTACTAAAGGGAGGGAGCGGGACACTGTGGAAGCCATAGACTCTCTGAAGAGATGTGGAGTGTATGAATTATACCTGGGTCCATTATCACTTATCAAGCAACACACAGTTCGTTGATAGGACTAGTTGTTGCAATCCCTAGTGGAGCACCACTTCTAATTCATGAGTAGAAGAGGGGGAGTAGGAAGAGGAAGAGGAGTAGGAAGGGGAGGAAGAGGAGAAAGAGGAGGGAGAAGAGGAGGAAGGGGAGTAAGAGGAGTAGGAAGAAGAAGAGGAGGGGGGGAGGAGGAGGGAGAGGCCGACCAGGAAGATGAGGAGTTGGAAGGGGAGGACGAGGAAGAAGAGGAGGGGGAGGAAAAAGAAGAGGAAAAGGAAGAAGAGGGGGGGAAGAGGAAGAAGAAGAGGAAAAGGAAGAAGAGGAGGAAGAGCAAGAAGGGGAGGAGGAGGAAGAAGAAAAGGAGGAGGAAGAAGAAGAGGAAGAGGAAGAAGAAGAGGAGGAAGAAGAAGAGGAAAAAGAAGAAGAGGGGGGAAGAGGAAGAAGAAGAGGAGTAGGAAGGGGAGGAAGACAAGGAAGATGAAGAAGAGGAAGAAGAGGAGGAGGAGGAGGAAGAAGAAGAGGAAGAAGAAGAGGCAGAGGGAGAAGAGGAAGAAGAGGAGGAAGAAGAGGAGGAGGAAGAAGAAGGGGAAGAGGGAGAAGAGGAAGAGGGGGAGGAAGAAGAGGAAGAAGAAGAGGAAGAGGGAGAAGAAGAGGGGGAGGAGGAGGAGGAAGAAGAGGAGGAAGAAGAGGAGGAGGAGGAAGAAGAAGAGGAGGAGGGAGAAGGGGAGGACATTAGTTGATGGAACCAGTGCAGCACCACCTCCGATCCAGGCGCAGTTCTCGAGATGGTTGCTACGAGGCTGGGGCTGGGTGTTTTGCCCGTTTACCACAAGGCCCCCCTCCGCTGAGGCAGGCCCTCCACAGGCTGATCAAGCCTGGGCGTGTGTTCCAGGGTTAGTGGTTCCCCTTCGCAGCCCAGATGGAGTCGTGCCTCTTCAACCACTGACTCGTCCTCTCAGCGGTGTTGGCTGGCTCTTTGACGGCCTGTCCTCTGACTCCAACCTCCCTAAGGAGCTTTGCTGTTTGCCCCCTGCACCCCATCTCCACCGGGCGCACCCTTACTTTCCAGCCTCTGTCCTCTGCCTCAGCTGCTAAGTTGGAGCACCGCAGCTTCTTGCGCTCAGACGCTTCTTCACTGGCGTCCTCCCAGGGAATTGTCAGGTCAATGATTTAGGCGAGCTGCCCGGAATTAGACCAGAGGACGAGGTCTGGATGCAGGGTGGTTGTTGCTATTTCCGGGGGGGAAATGGGGGTGGGGGTGGTGGTGGTGGGGGGGGGGCATGTAGGGAAGCAGATGGATGCAGTGGCGTTTCGATATGTATTTATATAAACATCGAAAGGGAATCAGTTTGCTATTTAGGGACACACCAAAGAATCGGAAGAGATGCACTAGACACCATCTGTCCATTATCCTATGAGATGAACTGTCAGCTATCTTTGAAGGGGTCAGACAAGCCCATTGAGTGGCAGTGAAAGCAAAGAGAGGTGGTTATGGGAAATATATATAAATATATATATATACTTAATTGTGTTGATGCTTTCATCTACCCAGTTGTTGCCCATTTTTGGGGACATATTGCACATGTGGCCTACAAGATCATTGTATGTGGCCCACGGAAGCTTAAAGGCATGCGATTGGCTGAAAATAAAAGTCTAAAGCAGGGGAATCAAAATCATTTCAGTTCAGGGGCCATATACGGCCCAATTTGATCGGAATGAAATAAGGACTTTAAACTACAATGTGGTTTTGGCCCACAAGCCACCCCTGCTCCAAAGCATACATTGCCCATGAACATTTAGGTGATTAAAAATCCATGAGGGATGCGATTGTTCGTCAAACATTTTTAGAGCTGACAAAATTGACCGAAATCGTACAAACGGCACCTTCCAGGAATGATTTATCGAGCATTTTTGGACACTGAACATTGACACTGCCTCGGCCTGCTCTCAGATGTGCAAGAGGAAGAAGACAAAGTGGACCAGCTGTAGAGGCGGTATGTGTCCCAGCAAGTCGAGACACCTTTGGCAGCCAAACTGTTTACGTTTGGTCTGAAGCTGCAACGGGAGCTGAGGCCCCTGGCTGGGGACGTCACTCTTTGACTGACTCTAATTCCCCTGGGATGTGCTCCCACCCTGTAGGTCTCAAGCCCCATGAGGAACCAAAAAAGGAGGAGGGACGAAAGGATCACTAGTTTGTGCTGACCCCCCCCCCCCCCCCCCCCCCCCTTGTGCTGCCCCCCCCCCCCCCCCCCCGCCCCACCTACCCGTCGGCCTTGTCCTGACACCAAACCCCTGTTAAACAACTGCTCTTTAAAGGGACGGTCAACAAACTGCCGGAGAGCACAGCAAGACGGCATGATCAAAGTCCATCGGCGCCCACACGTGAACTCCGAAACTCCACGGTCACTTCTGCACAAACTCCTGCTTCATCGATGAATATACTTGATCTTCCACTTCCAAACTTCGCAATATATGGAGTGAAGGTGCAGTGTGTACGATTTTGGTCATTATTGTCACTTCTATTGGTAGAAAAATGAAAGATGAAGGACATTTCCATATTCACCTAAAAGTATTGTTTTTTTCCCCATTATCCTTAAAGGTGCAGTGTGTAAGATTTAGTAACATCTAGAGGTGAAGTTGAATGTTGTATCCATCACCTCACTCTCACCCTTCTGAAAATGCAGGAGAACCTAAGGTCGACTTCAGTTGTCATTAACACTCTGAAGATGATTTGTGTGTCCACTCTGGGCTACTGTAAAAACATGGCGGCCCCCGTAGAGAGGGCCTCCTCCTCATGTAAATATACATTCATAGGCTTGTTTAAGGGTTATGGAAAAAAATAATACATTTAAATGATTATAAATTAATAAACATGTCAGTATGTAATTGTTTTATAATATTTAGTTACAAAAATGACTGAAACTTTAGTAATATAGTTATATTACTGCCATGTTTTTACAGTAGCCCAGAGTGGATATATTAAATATATTTCGAGTTTTAATGACAAATAGGTTCTCCTGCATGCTCAGACGGGTCAGGGTGAGGATGGACACACCATGCAACTCAACCACTAGATGTCAGCAAATCTTACACACTGCAACTTTAAAACCTGTCAATATTCATCTAAATGAGTGTGATTTGGGTCAGAGCTGAAACAAATGCCTCAACAATAAGATGGAGCTCCCATTCAAAGTCCTATTCACTCCCATTTACATAACATATAATCCATATTCCATATATTTTGATATTTTATCCAGTGCACCTTATTGGTATCCGTGGCTTTTCCACAACACAGCTGTGAATGACAGCTCTGAAATGAGGGGAAATATTTTTAATTTAGCCGGAGTTGAGAGTGTTTCCTCTTATTGCTCAAATGATGGCTTTTAATGCCGCCGCATTCATAACCCGTGCCTCTTATCGGGCCCCGCTCCAACACTTGATGGAATTTGCCACTGCACAATGGTCGGAAAATACACTTCAAAGGCAAGACGCATCTAATCTCCTCCACTCTGCACATTGCAAATTTGTGGTGATAATAAGATCCTGCCTTCCCAGGCGTTCTTAAGGATCTGAACCAAGGATGAGAATTTCATCTCTCTTTCTCTCACTCACCCTCCCCATTTCTTTCTAACCGCCTCTCTCCCAGCAGTGTGGCACTGGTGTGTTGGGGTGGGGGCAGGGGGGGGGGGGGGCTTGGTTGTACGGAAGTTTGAGAGAATCTCCCCCCCCCCCCCCCCCTTTTTTTTCAACCCCCCCCCCCCCCGAGGGGGGGGGAGGGGGGGGGGGGGGGGGGGGGGGGGGGGGGGGGGGGGCTTGGTTGTACGGAAGTTTGAGAGAATCTGCAATACTGCATATTATCTGTGGAACCCATCCTTATGTAAAAGCCCTATTTTACAATTTTGTTTCACACGCACACGCACACGCACACACACACACACACACACACACACACACACACAACAGAGACACTCCTGACAGCACAGCACAGTGACCTAGTTTCCATGTGGCCCAGAAAGATCAAGCATGACTCCCTCAGAACTGCTATGGGCACAAAAACCTGGTTCAGCGTATTCAGCGAGGCCGGTGCACACAAGCAAGCAGCGAGTACGAGCATCACTGATTTATGTATAAAGCTGGAAAAAAATTACCCAAAATAGGATTTTATTTTGAAATGTTCCCATTTCCTGTGCATGTTATTCTGCATTATATGTTACACGTTACATTACAATACTTAAGGAGGTGGATAATATGATGTATGGTGCAACTAAAAGTAAATATTATATTAGACCAGACGGCCCACGGGCTACATCTGGCCAGCACCCTTGTTCAATGTGGCCCACCTAGTCATGTAAAAAAATAAGCCAAATTCTGCTTTTATTTTGAAATGCTTCTGTTTCCTAGATGTGTGATTCTGTCATGCTTGATGTTTACATGCGAGGAGGCACAGCTGTGTCCGGTACCCTCCGTTCATTTTCTTAGCCTTCAAAATAAAAGTCCCACATTCGAAAATCAACCCCATTCCCGGTCCAATTTTCTTTTGAAATTCATGTTTTTGGGGATTTCTGAGCATAACAAAACTGTTTGTATTCATTCACTCTTATTGTCTAGAAAACTCTCTAACTTGCTTTTTTTGATGCGCAGAATGTTAAATTATTTTCCTGACACATATTAATCACTAATTATAAAGTTATGTCGTTTTCACATCCATTTGACTTTCTTGATAAGATGGTGTTTGGAGTAACTGTTACTGAAATAAAGATTACGAGTATGAGTTGTACTGTTTTATACACGCAGCTTGACATTTTTTTTGCCAAAATGTGCTTTTATTTTGAAAAGCTTTTGTTTTCTGTGCATGTGATTCTGTAATGCTTGATGTTTACGTGCAAGGATGAAGTCCAATTAAGCCCAGCTGTGTGCCGTAGCCTCCGTTCACGCTGTTCTTCGCTTTCTTAACCTTCAAAATAAAGTCCCACTTCCCCCATTCGTTTCCAGTCTGAACATAAGGAAATTGTTTGTATTCATTCAAATAGACTGCTATTGTCTTTCATGTTTTGTTTTGTTTTTTATGCTCAGAATGTTAAATATTTTCCTGACACATATTTGAGAATTACTGATTACATATGTATGTCGCGTCCACAACCATTTGAGTTTCTTGATAGGATAGTGTTCCAAGTAATTGTAACTGAATAAAGATGATACAGATAATCCAAAAATAAGATGTTTTCAATCATTTCATTGAATGATAACAACAGGTCTTAATATAACCAAGTCTGTTTGGCCCCCGGTAACAATCTGGGTTTCTTATGTGGCCCCTCTGGAAAAAATAACTTCCCACCCCACGTACTAAACTATAATGTATCGTCACCACTGTACGACTGAATCTTACAGTTGCTGAAATCCAAAAGAAGAATCACATCCCCTCTGATGTCACAAGGCAAGAGGAACTGCAAATGGGTTGCAGGAAGCCATGCAGGTAAAGTTGTTTCGTCTACTGAGGACAGGCTTGTCGTGGTAGACACAGCTGCAGGATATGTTGCGACAACACCCCCCTCTAACCTCCTCTGCCAAGCTCCCAACACTCCACCAAGCCACTCCCCCTCCTGGTTATCTTCTCGCATTAAAGAGGGTTATGGATGGAGATACTATCAGGGAGCGAATTAGCACTACAAAGAAGTGTTTTAGAGAAAGGTCCACGAGGATAATTAGCAGATTCCTTACAGAGATGCCATGTTTGATACCGATTGACATGCTCAAGTGAAGACATATACTGTTATGTGTATAGGGAGATGTAATCTGAGCCACAATCCATAAACTCATAACCTCGTAAATAATATGTTTAAAGGTACAGTGTGTAAGATTTGGTGACATCTACAGGTGCAGTTGCATGTTGTATTCCATTCGAGCATGCAGAAGAACATATGGTGGCCCTGGGTTGGCATGCAAGCTCAAAAGATGCTCAATACGTCCAAATCTGGGCTATTGTAATAACATGGCGGCCCCCAAATAGGAGGACCTGCCTCTGATGCAAATATACATTAAATGGTTCAGTTAAGTATAATGTAAAAAATAAGTCATTCATTGAAATAATTATACATTCATAAAAATGTCTGTGCATATTTTGTATTTCTATTTGTACAAATAGAAGTGACAAAAATTGGTCTAAATCTTACACACTGCACCTTTAATCAATTTAATTTTATGAACTGATATCTGAGAGATATAGAGGTAGAAAGCGTTTATTTATTTACTTTTTATTTTTTTTATCACAAATATGAGTGTGGCCTTTGGGGACGAGGCAAATAATGTTAGACATTAACCATTAACGACACGGACCAATGACAAGGCCAAGAATGAAGTGAGTCAAAGATCACCGGTGACATGCGGCCGTCTCTCAGGTGTGTTATCACTTTGTTAGATGGCTATATGGGAATGTTCGGGTGAGCAACTTGGCTGTTCTGACATCCGTGAAATCTGCTTTAATATCGTATAAATCTATCTGGAGGGCAAGTGGTGGGGGCGGGGAGGCGGAGGGGGTTTTGATGGAAGGGGGGGGGGGGGGGGGGGGGGGGGGGGGGGGGGGGGGGGGGGGGGGGGGGGGGGGGGGGGGGGGGGGGGTTGTTGTGCCGCGCTGTTCTGTTCTGTTAAGGCTGAAAAACGGCCTGTTTGGCAGTATGTTGCCAAGCGTGGAGAGCCCCGTGTTTTCCAGGTCAGAGTGATCTAATCAGGTGTGAATGAAAGCACTTGGCAGAGCTCCAGGCCTCGCTCTGCCATCATTGCTCACACATGTAAACACGTATCTTACCGGAGCTGTGAGGACATAGAGAGAAAATCTCAATTCATACCATCAAAGCAGCACAACGTCATTTTCAGCCCCTTCTAACAGTGTCGTGCTAGTAACT
>JAFBJT010011260.1:0-28644 GCA_016785325.1 Chascanopsetta lugubris | reverse complement strand
CATGCCATATTGATGTTTTTAAAGAGCCTAACATCATATTTCTCTTGTAAATGGATGATATTGAAAGAGCAAACACTTATGAAGAGTTATTTCTGGCATTCATCCAAAATCCAATGCAAAAAACCCAAATGATTTTTCTCAGTTTAGCTCACAAGTCTGTCATCCCATCAGCGCTGGTGCATATCGCAGCTAACTTGTGTCGGTGTAAAAGGGGTAATAGCTGTGACTGACACCCGGACAACTGTCATCCAATCATTAGTGTTTTACAAAGGAAGATTCAGCTTTGGATCCAAGTGATGATATTAAACAAACTGTCCAAGAGCCATCTCTAAGTTCTCTGTTGAAGCTTCATCTCAACAAAATCTAGTATAGTGGCGTCAGACATCAGGCCCGCAGGTCAAAACTGGTCCAATCCGGTGAAATGATCAGACAACACTGGAATTCCTTCAATAAAGGTAAATGCTCTGATCCTACTGGTCCGGCCCCCACGCCATCACACTGGGTGGTGTGTGGCCCCTGCACTTCGATGAGTTGTGCACCGCTGATCTGGCGCAATCACTCAGAACGTCGCCTTATAACTCAGCGTTCTCTGTGTTCCTCAGAGCGCGTTCTGCAGCGCGGGATCATACATTAATTCTACAGATAAATCTCCTCCATCCCAACCTTCATCTGGCAGCAGCAGAAAATGAACTTGCTGAGTTCATTGTTAAATGAAGGATGTGGTGAGTGGGGATGTAGTGGGCCCTCAGGGAGCCCCCTCTTCCCCCCATACTATACGATATATATATATTCTTCCTCGCCGCTCTCATCTCGTATTCATCCGTGTCGGGGAACGTGCCGTCGCTCGGCGCCGCCCCCTGGCCAACCCGGCTATATTCTTCCAATCCCTCCACTCCTCCCTGTGCTTGTTCTACTATTTAACTCGGGCTTGTTTTCCTCGTTGCTCCTCCTCCTCTCCGTCCCTCACCTCCTCTTCCCACTCGCCCCTCGCCCATTGACTGTGACCTTAGCACAATTATGCATCCTCCAGTGGGACAATTAAAAGTGAGCTACCTTCTAGAGTGGAGAAGGGGGGGGGAGACAAAAAGAAAGGGAGGAAATAATGATGCCAGACTGGCTCTTGCAATCGCCTGCCTCCTTTTGAACCGGCTCCTCTTGAAGTAGAAGCAGCCGCTCAGACTCAAGGACGCGCCGCCCTTCAGCCGCATTGTCCAACAAAATAAAACGCTGTCTGTTTTACATTCAAGAAATTCAAACATGTGCGTGTGCTCTTGTAACCCCCCCCCCCCCCCCAACCCCCCCCCCCCCACCTGACAGGTGCAAGTGCAACCTTCACGCCATCAGCTGCGTGTACGACAAAGAGAAGCTGAGCTGCGAGTGCGAGCACAACACCACCGGGCCCGACTGCGGCCGCTGCAAGAGGAGCTACCAGGGGCGAGCGTGGAGCGCCGGCTCCTACCTCCCCATCCCGAAGGGCACAGCTAATATCTGTGAGTCAACACACACACACACACACACACACACACACATCATTATACAGTGGCGTCCCAGTGGTTTCAGACAACATTCTTTTGATATGAATTCCCAGTAGACGATTTAACTACTTACTGCCTGACCTGAACCAAAGCTTGGCTTAAAATAGATCTAAACCTATGCTCAACTTAACCTTACCAGAATTTGATTTAGACTCAAACTGTCCTTAACCTTCGCTTAAACTAACCCTATATAATCTTAGTGTAAGAAATACGAAGAAAATGATCTTCACGTACTTTTTCGCACCAAAACAAAGGGAACATTTGAGAGTTTTTAATAGGTTGCTATGTTGTTGTGATTGAACTTATATCTGAGGCACATCATTGAAAATGATCTTCACGAGAGTGTAAACAGACACATATTATAATTGGAAATCTACACAGAAACATTTTCCATAACCTGATCACAGATCACCGTCGTTAACTAGGATAAGAAATGGCGTTTGGACCGGTTACGTCGGGTCTACAGGCTCGGGTTGGATCAGTGCCAGCGTGAAAGGAACTGAAGAGGTTGAAAAGATCTGTACTCAACCAGAGTAACTATACATCAGAGGGTTATTCTGAATATGGACTAGTTTGTCTCTTATAGACAGGAACACGAAGATTCCCCCCAGAATAACAAATACTGATGATCACAGTCAAATCCCCGTCAGCAGCAGCTCTTGACTCGTGTCTGAGATTTCTGAAATCACCTCATTAATGGTGAGGAATTGAGTTGTGATATTTCAAAGTAACATGAAGCAACTAGCAACATTTGGAGGAACTCAAAGAAAATGATGCAGAGATGGAAATCTAACTCTTCGATAGTTGATTTGACGAAACTTGTAACTATTGGATATGCAGATACAATAATGGATTCATGACTCATGAATCAATTAGCGAAAAGATTAAGGGTAAAAGTGGAAAAAACAAAGATATGCTTTAGAGGCTTTTTCATCATTTGTTTTATTTCTTTGGGCAGACATACACAATATATCAATATGTCTTTTACTTCTCATTCTTAGAATCAGTCTCTTTATTATTCACATTAGGAGAAGGTTCATGTCACACATGTCTCAGTGAACTCTGTCCTGGAGCCTCTGTAACAGCAGCAGATTCATGTGTCCACCTTCACTTTCCATCCCCACCTCCACATCCCTGACACATCTGTGACCTCGTCTTCTTCTTCTTCTTCTTCTCCTGTGTGAACCATCACTGTTTCATTTCACTCCACCTCTCAATTCTAACGTATATAACCTGTATTCAACAGGCTTAAAATAGACCTAAAGAGATGGAAATGGCGATGGTGGAACTTATACAACACAAATCTGGAATGTAAAAACCAGCACCGAAGTGACGATGATGAATGTTGTTGCAGTTTCCTGCCTCAGTACGAGGAGGAACTCTGAGGGAAAGTAGCATCTGAATATGAGGTGAAAGTGCCAAGTCATGGTTTGATTTGAGTGAGGCTGTGTAAATATTGGAAAGATGTGAGATTGTGCACATGGTTCTGCTTGGACTGCTCAGGGTTTCGAACTATTCTTTAAAAAAAGTCTAAGTGGAGTGTAGCCGTCACAGGGCTCATCGCTCGGAACCTGCTGAGTCATTCTCACTGACATGATTCACTTTGAGTTGGAACATGTGCAAACCATGAGAATTGGGGCGGTGCCATATGGGGCCTGAATTACAGGGGTGTTGGACACTCGCCAAGTAAATCCTGCCTGGGAAGCCTGGTCATGATAAGTTGGACAAGAGGTGGCTCAGGATTGGTTTTATGTTTTTCGTAGTTGCAAAGAAGTGAAGACTATGTTAAAGATGCTAAAAAATAGATCGAATTTAATTATTGGGAGATAGCAAAGGTTGCAGGTTTGCCCAAATCAGCTTAGTATGCGTAGCAGGAATAAAGCCGGTTGACCAGCTTAAGTCTGACTTTATTTATTTATTTATTTATTTAACCAGGTTAAATGAAATGAGAACCAGTCACCACTATGACAATGATGAGCACCATCTGTAATAAACCCACTCATCACATCCACGCTCAGTTGTCTGATGGAGACCTTTGTCTCTGTTGCCTGTATTTGACTCACGCAGTTGTTTTTAACTGCATGAGCTAATGTCCACCTTTCATTTTGATGTCTTCCTAATGTTTGATATCCACTCATATTATGAGATACTTTCCCCGCTGATGTCTGACGACAGGACTTCATGCTTTACCTCCGTATTGTCAGAGCTAATCTCCCTCCATGATAACATTAGAGATGCATGACTTTACCTCCACTAGTTATGAGTGTGCAGTTGTAAACAGGAAAAACAGTCGAGTTGAGTTTCGTGGGGCTGATGTGAGGGTGGCATCAGTGACTCGGGGCTAATGCCCCATGTAGACTCTGCGTCACATGATCACAGCAGCCAGTGTGGTGATTTCTCATCCAACAGGTTCGTTTCCGTGACCACAGAAACACGGCAGTCATCATACTTCACATATCAGCTGTGTGATGGGCAGCAGGTCCCAGAGTGTGCTGACATTACTTTAAAGCCCCCCCCCCCCCCTCTTTCATCCTGCCCTGTCTCCTTATTGCATCCGGTGTGCGTTTGGCTTTGGCACTGGAGGACTCTGCCTCCCGGAGGAGCCGCGTTATGAGAGTTAGGAGGGTTAGTGAAATGGCCAACCCCAGAGACTGACAGCACATTATTAAAAAAGGTGACACACACACACTCCACCTGCAAGTGATGAAAAAACAGTGCATTATTATACTTTGTCTTTTGGGGAGGAGGGTGGAGGGGGGCAAATCCATAATGTAATAACTCTGTCGAAAATCTATAGGAATGCGCGTCCGTCCCTCTAGAGTGGAAACAAATGCACAAGCCTGACAGACAGATGCACCTTTTGCCGTTTTCATGCTGGATCAACATCAAAAATCCAAAAGTACCCCCCCCCCCAAACCCAGAGGAGCATACGGCAGCTCCGTGCAGACAAATTTGTCGTAGATGAAAATTTAATTACGATTTAATTTCGTTCTACTATGCCCATCAAGTCGTCTGACGCGATGTGGAGATCGATGAATCATCGTGTGGAGGAGGGGCAGCGGCGCTGGGGAGGGATGATGTGTCATATTACAGTGGTGTCATGTTGGGAACAGAAGAAGAAGAAGAGGGAGGAGAGGTGGGATTTAAAAAGTGATGAGGAAAGAACAGGGTGGAGGAGATGGAAGGCGGAGAAGTGGGCATCACTCTCTGTCACAGCTAACTCGGCCTTCTGCGGTGGCTCTGTCTCTCTCACTCCCCCCCCCCCCCCCCCCCCCCCCCCGGCCCCCCGTCTCACCATCTCACTCACACTCGCTTCCTGCGTGTGTGCAGACAGAAGGAGAGGGATCAGTCTGAGAATCAACCATGGCAGCTCATTTCACTGTAGGGCTGAGGGAGACAGTGGAAGGGTGGGGTGGGGTGGCGAGGTGGGGGGGGGGGGGGTGGGGGGGGGGGGGTTGAAAAGTTGATTTCAAATGGAGGAGATGTTTCCTGAATGTTTCATTCATGGCAAAATCCTGCAATAGTCTTCAAGTTGATTGGATTCAGGAGAATTTGACTTTTCATAATATCTTATGTTGAGTCAAAGTAAACTTCCCTCCATGTTTGAGTAATTACAGTTGCATATTCAGCTCAGGAAAGAATCAAATGATATATCATTAAACAAAAAAAACATTTGATCTTTTTGTCCTTACTGAGGGGGTGTGATTAATATCCTGTTTCTACAAGTAGAGATGGATATGATTTCACTTCAATCTTAGAAGAGAGACACGGACGACACTAATTGCCAGCACCATGCGGCTGTGTTCATTTCACTGTGTGAAGTGCCCCAGTCAGCCTCTCCCAGTTATCACCCTTAATATTCATATCTGATAATGTGCTTAAATATAAGCGTGAATATTTATTTGTTCAGATAATAGTGTATTTGTCTCATAACGGGGGGTTTTCCAGAGTAATGAATTGTCTTTTGAATAATGTAGGATAATGTCACATTAGACCTTGGAAGTAAGATGAAAAACATTTGTATGACTGTGCACTGAGAGAATAATGATCCAAACAGGACAATCATATGTTAATGTGACCTAAAGATGAGCACATCAGTCTTTAAGACGGTAAAGAGGAGAAACGTCCTTGTTGACCCACCAATCATCCTTCAATCAACAAACATGGAGGCTTTAACCTGTAGTTGTAATAAGTGTCTCTGCCATCAGTCATGGAACCTGCCCAAATCACCCCAATCTGTGTAAAGAGTGTTGAGCTGCCCCTTTAAATATAAAGTGTTTGTGGGAGAAATGTGAAGAGTAACTTCTGCTTCATCCTTTAAAGGTCCAGTGTGTAAGATTCTCTAGTTGCCAACATTATTGTCAAGCACAGATGGGGCATGTTGGGATATTCAGATCTGCAACTTCAGTACCACTGGTCACAAAATCGTACAGACTGCACCTTTAAAAGGTGAATCTAATCGTGTTGACCTGATGTGTTCCATCATGGGAAGCTGCTCGCGCACATTTGTATACATTCATAAAGTCATTGCTAATGAAGTCTAATTTGCGGAGTGTACTTTAGTAAACAGAATGCTGGGGATTCACCACATGCACTGAAACTGATACATTATTCATTTCCTGGGCTCAGCAGCCAAACTTTCCAGCTTTTCCTCCAGCTGAAAACACGTCCGGACTCCATCCAGAATAAACATCAGAGCAAATGAAAGAGCTGTCGCGGGGAAAAGAAAAAAGTAAAGATTGTGCAGGAGGAATCAAAGAGGCTGCTGGATGCTGGTGACTTTTCTGTTTGTCACGTCAGGAGCACTGAGGCTGTTTCCTCCGCACGGCAGAAAACAGTTGGATCAATAACTTGTTTCTCTGCATTAATTGAATTCATCCGATCTTTGTCTAAAAGTAGATCAACACAGAATATGATCCGTCCTGTCTTTTATCGAGCATGAGCCAATCAACGTTCACAGTGAGTGAACCCTGGTCGAAGCTCCTTTGGCAGCTGTAACCTCCATGGTGGAGGGTCCGGGTCTGCACAGGGTCCGGGGGGGGGGGGGGGGGGGGTGGTGGGCCCGCGGGGGGGGGGGGGGGGGGGGGGGGGGGGGGGGGGGGGGGGGGGGGGTTTGCAGCGTCCGTCCCCTGTCCTTGTTGGTCCCAGGGAGAGAAAAAAGAATGAGGTGTTTGTGTCTTGATAAGAAGAATGGATTTCCTTGTCAGGGCAGGATTAGAAAACACTTGCTCAGATTTAGTCGGCGCCTGCCGTGGACTTTATGGATCTGCTGTGATCAAAGCGCTAAGAGGCGTGGACATGCAGTGGATTTCACCCTAATGATTCATCGCCTGCCTGGAAAGAAGATCCACATCTGCGCTCCTCCTCCTCCTCCTTTTCCTCTTCCTCTTCCTCCTCCTCCTCTTCCTCCTCCTCCTCCTCCTCCTCCTCCTCTTCCTCCTCCTCCTCTTCCTCCATCCTGATGGAAACTCCAATAGCTCCCATAGATGAAGAACAACTCTATCACCCTGGCAGCTGACAATCAAAGTAACAAGTGTTTTTGCATTGCAGTTGTACAAACTGTTGCCCCCTGACCTGCGTGTCAATGCAACATAATGTCCGATCGGCTCCCCCTAGGGGTTGAATGTATAAGTCTCGGATGTGAGTTCGATTTGTGTCCAGCTGTTTGGATGGAGAGGCTCAGACCACATGTAGAATCAAACTCGCAACCACGTTTGCTGACATTGTACCACTATGACAGGACTGACTGGACTTTTGGCTCAACCTTCGATCGAAGTGGGCGTGGCCGGTCACCGATGATAAACTAGCAAGTCATCAACCGGACATCCATTGTGACAAAGGTCATGGTCAATGGTTGTTCTCTGCCTCCTTTTGGCAGAGATGAACACAGGACACTAGAGAACCCAGTCATTGGCAAAAGGCATCTCACATGTTCTTCTGATCATGGCAGAGAGACAAACGTCTGTTGTCTTCTTTTGAAGTGTTTTTAACTGGCATCTGTCACGCAGCCCTTAGCCTCTATTAGGCGTCGCCTTTCAGTGGAACTGTAGCTACAGGTCTGGTGGTCATTGGTGTGTTCAATCAAAAAGCAAGTAATGCTTTTCTAGTATGGTACTCTGGAGTTATACTGTGGGATTCCAGGTCTCCAGGGGGCGCTGCAGCAATAACAGAGA
The DNA here is from genome assembly GCA_016785325.1 of Chascanopsetta lugubris. NCBI lineage: Eukaryota > Metazoa > Chordata > Actinopteri > Pleuronectiformes > Bothidae > Chascanopsetta > Chascanopsetta lugubris. The sequence goes on along the minus strand of JAFBJT010011260.1, from coordinate 20,936 downwards.
GACATATTACCGTAAGGTATGCCAAGAACCGTATGGTGCTCGAATGCGTGAATAGCAGATGCTTCATTTGAAATGTGCAAATGGTAGGTGTTGATCATGGAAATGTCACCAAACACACACACACACACACATACACACACACACACACACATACACACACATACACACACATATTCACACACACAAAATGCCTCATTATCATCCCCCACACACATATATTAATCCCGCCTCCTGCAGAGGAAGAAATGTGCACATATGACAATGGCAACCAAATCTCCAAAGAGCAGATCTCAAATACACAACAACACCACACACTTACATACATGTTTGTTTGGGTGAGATAAATGTGAGACGTTGACTTCACCCCGGCTGTGGGAGTCGATGCATCACGCACGGTTTCACTAGTCATCAAATCAAATGTCCACACAAGCACGTTACTGCTAATATCAATCTGGTGGTTTGATTTTGAGCAGCTTACCCTTTAAATATAAGGCAGCTGGTCTTGTGAGACTGCATCTTCACACATACACATTCATGGACGTCTCCACCTTCACCCACTCATCTCTGTTTTCATTCCTTCATCCTCGGCTGCTTGAGTTTCCATTTTATCCCGATTCTCCTCTTTTTGTTCTCAGTTAAAAACTCATCGCTCCATCCGCCCTTTTTTCTTACCCCACCTTCTTATTCCTCTTATTCCCTGCCTCCGCCCTGCTCTCTCTCTCTCTCTCTCTTGGTTTTGTTTCATGCTCGCACTCTCCCTCTCACTCCTCCTCCACAACTCCCCCGTGCACCCCAGAGACAGCGCTTGTTTACTCTGTCTTTCCCACATCTCGGCTCTGTGCAGCTGTGACGGTAATCTTTCTTTCAAATATTTGTTTCTTCCATCTCCAGAATTTTCTCCTCCCTCCCCCTTCGGTTCCTGCCACCTCCCACAGACATACACGCCTCATTCCATCCCTGAAACCTTTAACGGCGCTCCTTCCCAAACTGGGCTCCGGGGCTCGCCACCTTCAATTCAGATCTACACGTCGGGCGCCAGAGAGCGAGTCGCGCCGCTCTCCGGCGAGCCGAGCCGTAATTTGACTCTGGAGGAATTCAATCTGGTTGCATACGGCGCGCTTGTGTTTTGGGCCGGCCTTTTTGCCGAAGCTAACCAGTTAGCGATGGCTGTCGCCATCACTGGGCTGCACGCGGCCAAAGAGCTGCAGATGATGATGGATTGCTGGGAAATGAAGGTGGCCGGGGAAAGTAATTACCAACTTTGCCTGAGGTGGAAATTCAGCAGATAAGCCTCCTTTTTAGAGCGTTGCACCGAGGCGAACGGGTGAGAGACACAGTGAAGGTCAACAAAAAAATGGAGACTGACCGAGACAGTGTTATGACGCCCAGACGCACACACACACACACACACACACACACACAGACAATCAGACTTCCACACCAGCAGCTGCCCTCTCCCTGAACATGGGGGGACAAGCTGGGTCCAATAAATGACAGATTAGCGTGTTCAGGGAGGGAATGGGACGTATGCCCATAGATCCACGTGAGAGCCTTTCATTATGGCTCCCTGATAATCCATTAGCAAAGTCGCAGCGATGCTCTTGGACGGTTGACAGCATCACCGGAGCCGAACCAGTGAAGTATGAACGCGCGGCGTTGGGGAATTGTAACTGCGCCGCTCAGCCAAGTGACATTTATTGCGCATCAGTCGATGGCCCAGCGTGACTCAGCCCCTCTACTGTGTTTTAATGGTTGCACTCGTGTGCGCGTGGGATGCGCTGACCCCCCCCCCCGGGGGGTGGAAGCCCTCCCCCCCCCCCCCCCCCCCCCACATGCACACATATCATGTTGAGTGAATCACACGCCCCTCAGAGATCATGTTCACCACCCAGCCGCTCGCAAAGCGCGATCCCTGCACGACTCATAAAAATCAATGGAGCGCGCCGTCAACATAAGCAGCTCCTAATGCTCTTCCTGTGCGATAGGACAAAATTAGATTGCAGCTCTGTGCCCCGTAATGGCACCGGGGCCGAGACAGGTGAAGGGGAATGGAAATGATGGTTATTGAAAATTAATCGAATGACCCAACATGGGATCCTGGACATCTGCTCCAACCCCACAGGTAGTTCATAAAGAGACCAATGATTGCACTGACGGACCAATCAGGTCTCACACCAGAAAAGTTATCTGGCCTCTGATTCAACAAAGACACAAAGTCAAATAGTATGAATAGTCTGTACTGTTACAGTCATATGAGGGAGGTGGTGATGATGATACACTCAGGAATACATTGTATGAGGTACGGTATGTAAATATTTTGCACATTTTTCGACCGTATGGCAATTTTCACTTTTCATTTAAACTCAAATTTTGTTCATTTAAGGCCAATGTAAAAAAAAGGCACAGTGGTGCAACATGGTTGCCTTCAATGTAAGTATAATGGGATCATTGTATTTCAATTAATTCAATTCTTGAATTAAATTCTTGTCAATATAAATGGAAATGTTTTCACCTTAACTTTACACACTCAACCTTCAAAAACCAAGTGATATCCATTATACATGTCAATCTCTTCTTTCAGTTGATGACACTTTGAGTTTCTGCAGATAAATCAATTTCACCTTTCACACAAATAACATGTTTCAACTCTCAGTCACATACAGTCGCACACAGCGAAGCTCCTGATTGTTTCTGTGATCTATGATTGTTTTTCTCTGAATCAACACAAACACAATCCTGCGCTGTAATAACAGGATTAAATTACCCCCCCCCCCCCCCCCCCCCCCCCCCCCCCCCGTGGTCAGATATCCCTCTACAGCTACTCCCTTTTTAAAAGATGTAGATGCTGCATGCATATTGTTCCTGCTACTTAACTGGACTCTTTTTAAGCTCCGCATTATCTGTACTTTTTTTCCTCAGAGGGGTTCAGAGCCAGAGCTAAAAACTTCTTGTCTCGTATTTCCAACTTTTAGGGACTTTGTATTTGTTTGCTTCAGCAGAGCAGCGGAATATCAGAGGCTTCCTCCCTGGTGTTGTTTGGCTCAAATGTTTATTTAGACTCTCCAGGTTTGGCTCAGCCAATGGAACAGGGGGTGAAAGGGGCAGAACAGAACACATCAAGTGTCGGTCCAGATTTGTTTTGGGCAGTTTGGACTCTCAGATGTTTGAATGCAACAAATGGGTTCAGTTGTTTGGACTAGTGTCCAGAAAAGCACATCGTTTATGTATTAGACAGTTAAAGGTTCAGTGTGCAAGACTTGGATAAAGTAGATTTCATGGCACTTTTCTTTATGATGTTACATCGACTCATCAATTTCAATGATAGTTTGCATCAATGAGCCCTTTGAGTTGGGTCCTCGATATGGAGGCACCCCCGTGTGTTGATCACTTACAGCTAACATGTGTTCTCCTACATCTGTAGGGGAAGTGTATTTAACTGAACAGATATGTTTCCATCATCTTTTTTGAACTATCCCCCTGGATACTACTGACACACCTATTCATCTTTCCTTCCTTGTAATAATGTGGAAGATTGGATACTTGACTTTTTACAATATACCATCACAAGGCCTTGTAAGCCCTTGATTAGAAATATTTGATTTCATAAAAATATCAAGGTTATGTTCACCCTCATAAAAAGGAAATTCAAAGGCAAATTATATCGCATTCCATCTAAGACTTGTATTACGATTCCGAATAACGGTGAGAGTGGAGCCGTGGAAGTGATGCGCCTGCGTTGAGCGCTGTGTCCGAACACTGTCACACAGACGCCGCCACATCAAACTGCACTTGGTGATTAAGGTGATTGTGATTCAGATTGTCCTTGTCCTCGTCCTTCCCATCTCCTGCTCAGCATCTGCTCAGCCCCTCGAGGTTTGACATCCATTATGCGCTGCCTCCTGCACCTCGCAGCTCAGACAGACAGGTCACACGTTTGGCTCCTAAATACGGCCGGCGGCCTGAGATCAGAGGCCAGTGATTGAATGACAGGAGTTTGATCAAAGTCTACGCGCACGCTCACGCACACACTCACACACACAGTCAGGAAATCCTCCGGTTTCCCCTGAGCGCTCGGAGATGCTCTGTGATGGCTCCATTAGATGAAAGGCCACACAGATGCCTGCTCGCCTCCTCTGGCTTCCTGCTCTGCAGCTCGGTGTGGAGCCGGTGATGAGGCAGATGCAAGCGAGAGGAAGAGGAGGCTCTTTATTTTCATTTTTTTGAATTTTTCTCTTTTTCATCTCCTGCAGTTTTACATTGACACATTTCTGTGAGCACCCAGCAGGCTTCCCCTCCCAAAGTTAGGAGGTTGTTTATTTTTGTGGAGAGTATTTAGGGTGTAGGAGGGAGAGCGGATGAGGAGGGAGGGCTTGTGTTCAAATGGGTGATTAGAAACAGAGGGGCTGGCGTTGGTGTCCTGGAAGCGTCTGAAAATGGAAAATACACCCAAAGAAAACAGTGGAGTGTTTCCCAATGTTTTGCTCTGCACATATCACACAGTTAAAGGAGCCAGAAGATGAATCAGTTGGGCATCGTGCCTGAAACAAGCGTCTGAAGCCGTCGCAAATGTGAATGAATGTGCCGTTTGTATTTATAGTCCAAAGCCAGGACTTTGGTTGTGGGATCGGACGGAGACGTGATTGGCGTGAACGTGTTGGACTCCTCAAACAGCCCCGCCAGCGTCCTGGTGCGGCAGAGATCCGGTCACCATGGGGATGAGACGGACTGTACTATCTGCTCGGTGGCTGTCTTGGCTCAAGGGATTGCTCGATGGAGGGACAGGCAGGCGGCAGGATGAGACATGTCCTCCTTTGCCGTCGGAGGCAGGGCTGTGCCATCCACGATGCTATTTGATATACGTGTGCGCGGAGGAGAATTCTGACTCATGTGTGTTTTGGCAGCACCTTTTTTGAAAGGCTGCTGCGCCGGGAGGCTTATTAAAGCACCATGCAACTTTACTCAAAGAGCCCTGACTGTTGTCGCGTCTGTCACGAGCCTAGAATGAGTTTTTCAGCGACATTGGAACATTCTTATACCCTTTGGTGCCAGAGAAGGGGAAGGGTTGGGGGGGGCAGTGACCTTTTCTGGCACTGCTAAAAGCAGAGAAATCAATGAAAGACTAAGGAAGGCATGGAACTAGAAGAGACCAATGCAAAATGGCACATATTTCCACAGAGGCACAACAGACGACCACAAATTCCTTCAAGCTGCACCAAATTGGACACACTCATATTAATCAGTCCACCGAATATGCTTTATTTTCTTTTTTTAAATCAGGATCAATGACTTTTCTTTTCCGCGGGGAAATTAGTAAAGCTAAGAAACACTCTATTTCAATATATTAAAGAAAGTGAAAACAAAGGCTGGGTACTCACCAAATATGATTCATTATTAAATGGCCTCTATTTGTATTGCAATTTTACATATGTTTTTTGTGCCGTGTACCTATGATTTTACATCATCATGTATTTCAGTACTTCCTCCAGATCTGCTCTGCAGAGTCTCTCCAGATGACTGCGTCCACACTTCACTCTCACTGCGCGAGACAGTGGACGGTTGATCCCTTAGATGTGTGTATACCTGCCATTTGCTGCCATTGTGCTTTTTAGACAAGAGGCGGCCCAAGAGCAGCCGGAAACAGGACGTGACGTATAAACAGTCATTTGTTTACTTCTAATGGCAACTTATGTGTATTTCAGCATCTGCCTTTGCTGCCACGCCTTCACAGTCCTTGTTGACTTCCCAACGTTTTCATCTGCACTGAATTTCTATATAATCCCATTCCATGTGGTTGACATTGCATGTAGGTTGTATTTAAAGCAGCAGTGTCTACGTATATGTATAATATGACCCCGCCCATGCACTTCAGATCCTGCACATGCAGCACCTCCAGGGTTTCTGCAGAAATACCACCAGGGGGCAGCAGGAAGAAGTTAGCATCAATTCCATGTAGAATATGTCCATTGCTCTGACGCCTGAAATAACAACCACCAGTGTCCAGTCATGTTTGGCAGCAGGTTCTGAAAGAGAGTGACATTTGCTATCTTGACCAAGGACAGTTGTGGAATGGCAAAGACGGGTATCAAACTGCCAACCCTTTGGTAAGAGGCACGCTAACCCCAGAGCCACAGTCGTCCTGCAATCCTCAACGAAGTTCCTCTGTAATCCATCGACTAGAGAAACAAAGAAGCAAAGAAAGACTGATTACTGAGGATTAGAATCATCAGTGTTGGAGAGTCCTTTGAATCAGTGTTGTCTGCCATGAACTCACCTCCTCTTCTCTCCCTCTCTTGCAGGTATCCCTAATAACATTGGTCCAGTTAGTAAGTAAACAATTACAAAGGATCTATACGAATGCTTGATGCTTTGCTTTGCCTTATTGTGCCACCCTTCACTCCGCATTCCCCACATCTCAGTGCCAAGTGTTCATTTCTGATTCCAGTAATAATCCCGGATCACCCACCAGTTGTTGAGCAGCTCTGTGAATTATTATGGGCTGCGCTGTAAGCAGTCGCGGGGTCATGGAACGGGCGCCTTCATTTACTTTGTCTAGACTCAACTCAACCAGATAACACTCACCTGGCTCTGCATGCACAATGTCATTTGTTATTTCTCTCTCTCTCTCTATCTCTCTATCTCTCTCTCTCTCCCTGCATTATAAATAAACGGCATCTAGACTTTATTAAAGTGCCAGGACCTCTCTGGCGGCATAATGTCACAGGAGGTCATTTTAATATAAGCCGCCAGCGCCTCAGCTGGTATTATCTTCGTCAACCAGTAGCCCCCGAGGAGGAGGAGGAGGAGGAGGAGGAGGAGGAGGAGGAGGAGGAGGAGGAGGAGGAGGAGGAGGAGGAGGAGGAGGAGGAGGAGGAGGAGGAAGAGGAGGAGGAGGAGGAGGAGAGGTGCCGTGACTCGGGTTACCGCTGCCTGGAAGGAAGCGCGCGGCTGTATTGAACAAGTCAAAGTGCATTCACAGCTCGATTCTCCTCAGCTGCTCCCACAGTGCGTCTCCTCACTTCCAGGGGCTCTGCATTGATCGCTGGTCATGTGACCCCCACCCTAGACTGATCGGCTGGTTGAAGAGAACTTTCTCATGAACTTACCCAGAGTTAAACGTACCTGTGTCAGCTGTGGTACATATTGAGGTTAGGTTCTTTAACTTTTAGAGTTAAAGATTCCCACGCTACTCATTTAAAGAGTGAGACAATTCTGTCTTTTATCAAACCGAGACAAATTGTAGATATATTCTTACTTTGGTTTCCATTTGTGTCAGAGAGTTTGTTTATGTTTCCCAATTGCATTGTATAAATATATATATATATGTGTATATATATATATATATATATATATATATATATATATATATCCAGTCAAATGCCAATTTGGTCTGATTTAGGACTCTGATGAAGTATCACCTTATAATGAACTCTTTTATCGTTACGTTATACCCCCAGGCTTGATGAGGCAAATGGTTATTGATTGGCTTTTTTTATGGTAGTGTCTCATCTCAGCAGAGCCTCCCCACGTATGTTTTCTCAGTAATGGCTGTATCCAGGCTCTCGGGCCCAGGTTCAATGGAGACTCTCCGTTGACTCAGTTTAAACGTCTGGGCTTACAACTGTTTATAGGTAACATCCCGTTTCTTTTCCAACATCCATCTGCATCCTCATGGATGGATGGGTGAACAGAGAGCAGCTAACGGCTGAACACATGACGTCTTTTTAATCTAAGATTCACTCTCTCTCTCTCTCTCTCTCTCTCTCTCTCTCGCTCTCTCTCTCTCTCCCTCTCCCACCACTTACTGGCTAAAATGACCACTGGGCAAGTTTCCCACAACGTGCTGTGACAGACACGGGGGTGGACACAGCGTAATCCCAGGTGGTTTTTAATCTGTCTTTAGCGCAGCGGCGTACACAGGAAGTGAACGCTGGTTGTTGGGTCTGATTCCGTTGTTGTTGTTGAATGAATCAGAAATGGACATTTTGGCCGTGGAGACACAAACCACCCCTCTCCTCCTTCTCCCCTGATATTCTCCCCCTGTTCACCCACCACCACCCCCCCTCCTGACACACTCAAGACTCGATACCTCCACCACATGCATGACCTGATTTTAGTGAGTGTATGTGAGTGTGTGCGTGCATGCTCTTCATACTCACTGTGTGTTCATACTGTGTCTACATGTCCACATGATTCCTCTTCGTCCCATCCAAATGCCAGGCCAGACGATGTCCACCTGCTGTCCTCAAGTCTTTATCAATGGGGAGAGTGAGCGAGTGCTCATGAGAGTGTGGTTGTGTGTCTGTGTGCGGTTTGGTGGGGGTGGGGGGGGTGGGGGGGGGGGCGGTAAGCCAACCATCATCTTCACTCCTCATCCAGATTGGCCCGCAGGGATTTAGAGTGAGGTGACGTCTTGTCACAGCTGCGTCTCACACTCATCTCACTGAAGAGGGTTCGAATGTGTTCAGATTCAACACGAGCGTCCATGTTCTCAACAAGAGGAATAAAGTAGACAAAGACAAAGTGAGGACATTCTTCAGGCCTTTCAAATGGACAAAAGTGAAATGAAAGTAAAGAATCCCCCAAAAAGGCATTGCACCATTATGATGATGTTTGAAGGTAATTTAATCCCTTATTGACTTTTCTAAATTCTATTTCAAGTTTATTAAACCAGGCAGAATCGTCTAATGTGGACCATTAAAATGATATTATTATTATTATTGTTATTATAAAAAATGAGAAAAGCAGACCAGACTGTGTATGATTGTGTGAGGAATTGATTCAAATCCATCACCACTCATTTACCTCACCTTAACCGTTCATTCTCCATATCAACAATAATGAATGGAAGCCAGATGTGCGTTCATTCCATCGATTGTCGATATGGAATAATTAAAATGACCTCACTTTACTGATTAGGCTTTGTAGATCCGCTCATGTGTAATTCACACGTCATATTTTGGACAAACATGACACAGATTTACAGTTTCAAACCCTGTGTATGATCAGTGATGAGAAGCATTTTTCTCTTAAGCTCTCTAATTGTTATTGTGTTGTTTTCAAAAAGCCCCCCATCATGTGACATTGACCCACCAGAGACTTAACTGTCATCAACACAAAATCACATAAATATGAAATGTAGTTCTGAGGAGATAAAAGAAAATCACTCTGCAGATTCTGTTCAACTAAACTATTTGAAGAAAAGTCTAAGTTCGGTGAGTTTACATTTGATGGGTGGTGCAAAGACATTAGGTCAAAATGTCGTGAACAAACCATTTTAAAGGAAACTTTCCAAAAAGGGTTGTTTATAGAGACACCTGTGGCAGTTCAAGACAAAAGAAGAGAATCACAGCACTAAAGCAGCCGGTAAGCCAGCTGGAGCAGCGATCAGGGCTGGGGTGTGGGGGGCTGCGATGCCCACACATGAAAGCGCCCGCAAGTTGCCAGTTATCCGATACCATCGCAACAATACATATCTGAGAAATGGGTTTCGTGAAAATAAGCCACTTTTAAGACTAAATAAAGGCACTGCACCTTTATACATGTGGGAAATGGGAGATTTCATGCAGCACTATATGACGAGCCGTCACATCCAGGCTGAGCGGCCTTTTGCCAGGACGCGGCTGGATGGTAATTACCCTGGATTGCATGATTAATGAAGTCAGTGGCAAAAGGACACAAAGTTCAAGTGAAGAGAGGAAGGGGCAGGATGAGCCGACGGACCCTCACTCCTCCTCCCTCTGCTCCGCTCCTCTCCATTTCCAACCACAGTCTTTCCCTGACACGGAAATACCCACTTGTATGTAATTATGAGGTTGTGCTGCCCACAGCAGTCCGTCATTCCCAGTCCCAACACCTGCCATTATTTATTCATTGTTATTCCTCCACCAGAAATACACTGTAATTAGATATTGATTACATAGTCGATGTGATGAATTAAACAAAATGCCCCCTAACGTCTTCATTTGCCATGCCTCGTTCAGACCCCGCTTGCATAAGTCATGACTTAAATGCTAAGTTTGAGAGGGTTTTTTTCTTCTTTATTTCTTTTACTCTTCCTCCTTCTGTTTCTCACTCGCCATCGTCATCACCATGAACATGCACATACACAGCGAAACCCATGTGAGTCTCACAAAATGACATTCGTCCCTCCAGTGTCTCGTTTACTGGCTCTTTGGATGCATCTCTCTTTGCTCGTCCATGTCAAGCCCTGCCCCATGATGTCCTCCTGGATGTGTCCTCGGTGACTGATCCGAACCATGCTGGACATTCTTGTCTCCGGTTGTGTGTGTTCACTGCCACGTTGCCCCGCCCCCCCTCCCCCCCTCCCTCCTCTAGACTTACCTGTAAAGTGCATCACACAAGTGCACGTGAATAACTCCTGGTTTCTCTCAATTGCACGCAGTTCGGCCGAATGTGTCGTCGCTAGGTGTCGCTAACCGAAAAGAAGGTAGGCATCTAAGATTATGCAACAACTGTTTTTTCACAGGTTGTGTTCGCTTAGGAAGAAACAGCTCTTTACGCTCTCTTTGCTAGTGAAGCGTGTTTGTGAGTAGCATCCTCCCCCTTAACGAATCCCGGTTGTTGTCATGTTATTCTCCTGTCTGGCTCATTGGGCTACTTCAGTGAAGGACCTCGTCTTCACGGGCCACTCGTGTTGCTATAGCGCCGTGAATTATCCGCCGTGTGCACTCCACGTCGCTGCACTCGGTTTTAATTGGCTGTAGAGACTTCCACATCTGTCTGAGTGCATCAGGAAGGGAAGCAGAAGGCGTCGCACTGTGGTTTTATGCAGAGCCTTGTCAGGTTAGCTTAATCCATCTCGCCGATGTGATGTGCAGCCACCTCGCAGACAACCGGCGCAGCCACAGCCGCTCGGCTCAGTGTTCCCACGACCGCAGCCGAGCGCACTCAGTGTATGTATCGGGAGCTTATGTCAGCTGGGCACAATGGCGGAGACTGAGCCTGTTATTCCCACTGTTTATTTGATGACCGGAAAGGAGCGGAGGGATGGATGTGTTCACCGGCCGCCAGCTTCTGTCCCCACGCACCCGTGCACAAATTTATAGGGCGAGAATTCTTGGCCGGCGTCCACGGAGGTGGAGAGTGGCTCGTCAGGGGACAGTTTGTGTCTGAGGGAATCACGCGAAGGCTTTAGACTGATCCAACGCACTTATTCATGAAATGAAGCATAAAAGAAAAACCGGAACATTTGAATCCTTCGTCATCAGACAGGCATTTGTAACAGATGCTGCAACACGCAGCCAACTCCACTTGGCAACGTCACTCTTTATTTCCCAGTGCCATCATTCATCATTATTGTGCACATTTCTTTTGATTTCGTCCTTTCTTCTTCAACATGATGCTCAGTATTTTTTAATTCTCTGACATTACATGTTTTGTGTTAATTGCAATATCATGTTTTTTTCCGTTGATGTGGTTTGTTTCTTCTTTGATTTGTCCAGTAGCTCCTCAGGTTGCATTGTCCACTGCCCCTTCTGTCCACGTTGCAAACAGCAAGCGAGGTAGGAGCTCTGGAATTAATTTGACACGTTGCCCCTCCCACACCCCAAACCCTTAGTTGATCCCCAAGCCCTCTCACTGTGTGAACTGATGTTTCTGTTTAACTGTGAGCCCCCCCCCCCCCCCCCCCCCCCCCCCCCCCCCCCCCTCCCTGTGTGAACTGATGTTTCTGTTTAACTGGGGGCCCCCCCCCCCCCCGTCCTCTCTCTGCCCCGCCCCAACCCTGCAGCACCACTAACATTGTTAGACCTCTCTGCATCCGTATCTCCGGCTCAGTGCCGGACTGATGCCTCTCTCTGTTGAGGGGCATCCATTCGTCTATGACATCGTCTCTAAACACTATAAAAGTCCCCTGGAATCATATCTTTTTCAGTGCAAATAAAGTGGGCGCTTGAGCCCCGGCAACTATTTTTGGGGGGAATGCGTCTTCACGACTTTTCATTCCCCCTGTGTGCATGATTTATGACCATAGCCTATTTCTGGAAAGGAGAGATTATTTGTCTTGTGAGACCCAGGTTCCTCGTGTGGATAGTTTACGCCCGGACAGGATTTTCTGCTTCACGTGAAAGGTAGAGAGGAACTAGACACGCTGCTCCTTCATTTCCAAGCCTTGTTGAGCTGTTAGTGGCCAGACCTGACCTCAATACACATCCTTAATAACCACAATCCCTTGGACCAAAGCCCCATCTTTTCTGGATCCGCGAGTGGGCTTTGTGTCCGGGCGGCTGCCAGCGGGGCTGAAGGGTCACATCTGTCTGCGCCGTGACACATGGCGTCAGTGGTCACTCGGCGTGGCCGGCTGATCCTCACTGGGAGAGAGAGCGGAGCCTGGGACGCCCGCTCCCATTGCGCTTCCCCGAGGGCAGGCCTGTCAGTGGCCATCACACACTCGTTTTGCAGTCCGGCTCAACACCATACTTCTAAAATAGCATGACATAACACCACAATGACAGACTCCCCCGACTCAACTGGCCACACGCTCACTTGCCTCACTGACCGATGTCCAGAGACGTCGCACAGAACAACTCAGAAGCCACTTTGCACAGTTGTCTCCGAGTTGGACGTTCTTCAGGCAATTCATTCAATCAGCATTCAAAGTTCCATCTCATCCAACGTCATGATCGGCTTAGTGTGAATCTGGGTGTTCCCACGCCCTGTTCCCTCCGCTGACAGATCCATTTCCTTCATGGTTCGACCCGTCTTCCGCCGTGTTGTGTTCTCGATGTGACCGTGTCTCTGTGCCATCACCCCGAGTCTCTCCCTCGCCTCGATTTGTGGTGTGTTTGAAGTGATGTGACCCGTTAGTCTGACTAACACTCTGCTTCTCCTAATCTGTGAACCTCCTCTAACTCTGGCCAGACCTATCACGAACCCCCCCCCCCCCCCCCCCCCCCCCCCCCACCCACCCCCCCCCCCCCCCACCTCCCTCTGTTTCATCTCCTCTTCTCTAACAACGCAGCCTCCATTTTAAACCTCGCATGCCATGGTGCCTCGCTCAAGTTCTTGCTAACCCCACCGCCGTAGCGCTCCCAGTAACTGCAGTTTCTACACACCCTACCGCGTCTGTCTCTCTCTCTCTCTCCCTCTCTCCCCCCTTCACAACCCCTCTCTCTCTGCAAGACTGCGAATGCTTCGGCCACTCCAACCGATGCAGCTACATCGAGGTGCTAAACACCGTCATTTGCGTGAGCTGTAAGCACAACACTAGAGGGCAGCACTGCCAGCTATGCAAGCTGGGCTACTACCGCAATGCCACGGCAGAACTGGACGATGAAAATGTGTGCATAGGTCAGTCCCCCCCACTACCCACCTACGCCCCCCCCCCCACCCACTTCACTCGGGCCCCCCTGTCACCAACACCCTGCTTTCACATGAACACGTTCGCCTCCACTCCACCTCCTGTCTTTGATTTGTCACCAGAGAAAGTGTCACATCTCATCACCCACAGCCCCGTCACCTGTGCCCCCCCCCACCTCCATTTCTTTCCGTGGTCTCTACATTGTCTTCTTCTGCGTCTTCAGGTTTCACACTGTCATTCATTAACGTCCCGGTCAGAATGGGCAGGACACTAGTGGCTCAGGAAACCTGGCTGATCTCCAGGTGTTGTATTAATGTCTGGATACTGAATTTGGGATTCGAGCGCTTCAGTTGAATTCGCTTGTCTTTTCCATTCTCTCTAGCTTGCGCGACATTCAGTGGCAGAGGCTTTGATATGTAGAGTAATGAAACATTTGCACAAATGCTAATAGAAACATCTAATCTATGAAAAAGAATATACATAAAGAGAGGAATCCAACTTACTAATAAATAGGGTCCATCGATTTTGATTGAGAGCTGGTATTGAATTGAGGAGTTAATTCCGGAATGGAAGCTTCACAATGAATGAACGGGTGTGAGTTGGAACAGGTGCCTGGTATTTAAGTCAGATTTAGCAGCTGTTGTTAGCTCTGTTGCCACACTGCAAATGCAAGTTGGTGACGACAACACTCAAAGGCAAAAAGCCGGGAGGAGGGGGAGGAGGAGGAGGAGGAGGAGGAGGAGGAGGAGGAGGAGGAGGAGGGGGAGACGATGGGGCGGCGTGTCGCTGGTGGTCTGACAGGCAACAAGAGCTCTGAGAAAAGTGGTGGCGGCGTCGCGCCTCCACAGTCCGAGGTGCCACTCGAGTGCATATGTCACATACAGGAAGTGGCCCCCGGGAGCAGCAGCTGAAACCCGTCGCCAGGCGTTAGGAGTCAGCGAGGCGTTACCTCGCGCCAGACTCGCCGTCACCCTGCCTCTGTGTCACTGACCCCACCCCCATGCCCCCACGCTACGTTTGTCACCCGCCGTCACCTTTCTCTCCCTCGCTCCTCTCGCCCTGACCCCCGGGCGCCACTCGGGCGCAGCCGCGTGCAGCCAGCGCCGGCGCAGAGGGTGTGATGTGACGGTCGGGGGGCTGTCAACACAGGTGTCACTGTGACTGCAGAGAGGGGCCGTGGAGAGCTGGAAGGTCAGGTGACCGTAGGTAACCAGGGAGCAGACAGGTTTGGGCTCTCGGTACTTTTTAAAAAGGTAGAGTGTGTTCGATGTGGTGACATCTACTGGTGAAGTCAGTGTTGTATCCATCACCTCGCCCCTCTGAGCATCCAGCAGAACCTATGGTCGACTATGGTGTAGTATGTCCACTCTGGGCCACTGTAAAAACGAGATGGGCCCCGTAGAGAAGAGCAGCTCCCTGCACACTGCACCTTTAAAGGTTATTGCAAACCAAACAGAGATGAAGACCATTGACGGTTCAGAAGCATTTGAAGGTTGGAACAAAGTCCCAGAACGAAGAGAAGTAACAGGAGTGTTGTTACAACGATGCCCATTTCAATGTTCCGCTCTCTCATCCTCAAAGCTTCACGTTCTCTCTTATCTTTGTGTCATTCGCTGTCATCGATCTGACACCTGCTCGTCACCCCCCCCCCTCGCTCTCTCCATCCTCTCTCTCTCTGTCTCTGTATGAATGAATCAGATTCTTAAAGAAACAACACATGTGCATGTGCAGATTAGTTCATTATATCCAACCATGATTCAAAGCTACCGGTAAATGCTTGGCATATTTGCTCATTGCACGATGTATTTACATTATGGAACAGTACAACTGAATCCTGTGTAGACTGTGATGGTTATAATGTGTCCATGCATCTTACAGCCATTCCTTCCTCATTCTCTCTCCATTCAAGTTGAAATGGTAGCATTCGATCTGTCCACCGTTTTAGAGCTTCTGGTGGACCCTGGGGGTCCCGTTCTGTGTGGAGGGGGGGAGTCAAAGCACCTGCCCTGTTTCCCAGCCTGTGTGTATGTGTGTGTCTTGTTTTTCCAGAGTGTAATTGTAATCCCTTTGGCTCAGTCAGTGATCGCTGTAATGGCACAGGATTTTGTATATGTAAGGAGGGCACTACGGGGCCCAAGTGTCAGGAGTGTCTACCCGGCTATTTGTGGGACGATGGCTGCAAATGTAAGTAGAACCACACCCCCACAACCTCCCACCACCACCTCCACCTCCAATGCAGCCCCCCCCCACCTCCCCATCTCCCCCCCCCTCTCATGTTTTAACACTGTGTGACTCCTGCCGTCACAGATACAGACCCAGGACATGACCTAACCCAATATACTCACGTAGCCCTTCGATTGACCAAACATGAACCTGCATTATTATCAACATCAGCAGCTGCAGTGCAGAAGAGAAAACAAAGGCCTGATGGGAGGTGCATGCTGCTCAGTTATTCAGCCATGTCGCACATCAACAACACAACAGCTGAGTCAATATTGACCGCTGGACACGCTGCGTGTGATCTGTTTGAGTAGCCATCACCCGCTCGCTTCCCGTCCGCAGCAGGACAATGTCATCCAACGCCCGACATTTGTTTGAAGGGGAATGCAGGTCATTTTGAGTTTCACTCCATTTATTAGTCTACCTTTTTATATTTCCCCCCGGCCATCGTGCAATGCATGCAGTGCCTCGTCGAGTCTTTTGTTGTGTTTTCTGCAAATGTCACCAATTTGTCATTGTTTCCTTCAAGTCGGTGAAAAAAACCTGTGAGAGATGGGTGAAATAAAGTGTCTGCCTCGTGTCGGGGAGTTAGCGCCACTCTGAAAAGTCAGAAAAGGAACTTCAAACTTTTTTACAGTGGCTTCAAATCTGCAAACATTATAGTCATATGTAATGCCAGGGCTGGATCCGAGGGTGGGGCCCTGGGGCTCTGGCCCCCCAGGTCTTTATGGTATTTATTAAGAGCTAACTGAGAATATTTCTATTTTCATTTTCAACTTGAATGATCTCAAAATACATCAGGTTTTAGAGCTGGATGTAAAGTGTGGCTCTTTAATGGCCTTGGAATTAACCATCGTCACCACTGCTTCAGGCTTTCTAAACACAGATCAACCTCTTCGTGATTCTCTCTCGCCCTGCGTTTGACCAAGTTAAAACCAAACCAGCTGATAATTGCTGCTAGTTGTCTTTTGACCATCCATGATTCGGTGACGAGCGTTTCACCGTCTATGTGCTGCCTCCTGCAGCTCGGCATTCATCTGTGTCAGGAGAACAAAGGCAGTGAAATTATGCAGAGTGTGACCCTGAACGCCCTCCTGAAGCTGAATCTGCTTAAGCAGAGAAATAGTATCATTTAAGTATAATTCAAGTGTAAGACTGTTTACAGGATTTTCAATAGATATGTTCTTTTATTTGCAATGAGTGATTGAAACGAAAACATCTTTATTGAAAGATAATCAGCCCTTTATTTCTGAAATTAGTCATGAGAATTAAAAAAATGGCCCCGGATTCAGTTGAAATTGTTTTTGTATTTGCAAGCATTCAAAGATATGCAGCGTTATTTGGACAATTGCTGAAAATCCTAAGTGCTGTTATGAGTTCTCTGAAGGATTCCTCTCTTTAGAAATCTGCACTAAACTCTAATGAATGAGATTAGATCCATGAATGAAATGCATATTTCTTTGTTGTTTCATGGAAAACATGAGCTGAAATGAACAGAATCAGGAGCTGCTGACTGGTATTTTGATCAATCGCTGTGAGACGTAAACAAACAGCAAAGAGACAAGTTCTCTCATTTAATAGCGACAAACACTGCAGTTTCATTAAAGTCTAGATTACAGCACCGATATAAACACCTTGACTTTATTGACATGATGCAATTTAACATCATTAACCATCAAAACCTGCTCGTCTTCCGAAAATGGCTGGTTATTATGAGTCAAAGCAAAATGCATGATGGAGTTATTTTAGTTGCGCGTTGGAGAGACGGCTGTTTACGAAAACACATGAATGTATTCAGAGCGAGTGGTGTGAATACACAGTCAGCGTGTTCAGCAGAGGGTGTGAAGGCAGAGATCTGCAAAGTGCACATCTCATATCATCTTATCCTGAATAAATGCTTCATACAAATTATTATTCTTACAAATTAGCACCTGAGTAGCTGAGAACATCGACCAGTGTGACAGTGGTCATGAAATAATTACAAATAAGAAGCGGAAGAAAAGCATGAGTCAGCAGATGGAGAGAAAGCATCGTCTTTAAGACGAGGTGCTACATAAATGGCGTGTTTGTAATTCTAATGAATTTAACATGAGTGAGTTGCAGTACCACGCCTTTATTTGAGCAGGAAGTCCCATCGAGATCAAAAATTCATACACCTGTGACATGTCCACTCACACACACTTCCTGTTTGTCCCTCTGGACACAGGAAACGTCACTGAACTGGTCAAATAATGTCTCATGTCCTACAAATGTAAATGATTGAGTCAATGTATGGAAATGTGGAATGTAGCAAAAATAACAAGGTCTTTCAAACTTGAAATAGACTTTACCCGAGAACTATAGGTTTCCATTTTCATTTTACTTTCATTCCTTTACCAGTTTCAAAATAAAAGCACATTTGAAGTAATTGTTTTGATAATTCTCAGTCTGACTGTCTCAGGAAGTTTTATTTTGAAAAACGTAGCTTCTAAAATTACATGTCACCTTAATTTTTTTTACAAATGTGCAACATCTGGAACAACCCATCATGAGCTGGAGATCTCATTTACTCTTTCGGTTGACCCGCCTCTCCTCAATCTATTTTTGTTTCAGTTAATGTGTTTGACTACATTTCCCAGAGCGACTCTCAGCACCACCCACTGGAGGGGGCTCTCCGAGCTGTGAGGAACAGATGGGGAACGCTGTGGTGTTATATTTGGTCCTGGTGCTCTGGGTTTGACACTCTTCTTTTTATGTTTGCTGTGTGAGGCTGCTGTGGAGGTGCGCTCTCCACCTCTGGGTTTCTCTTCATATTATTTTGGATGATTTGTAGCTATAAACATTAACATACGGCCCGTGGGACCAAACCGGCCCGTCAGAGGGTCCAATCTGGCCCACAGGATGATTTAACAAAGTCTTGAAAAGACATAGAAGTTGTTGGGTTATTGACCTGCACTTACTATGCCGGGACACTAGGGGGAGCCTGCACCGACCGGATTTGGTGAGTTGGACAGAAAAAGAAGAAATTCCAAGTTGTTCATAATGTTTTTGTAAAGAGATAGAAGAGAAGATTCTCCCGCTCAGTTGTTGAAGAAGTTTGAAAACTTTTCAGTCCCAACCTTCCCTCGTCCAACCACCGTGATGTTGGTAGAAGAGTCTTATCTGCATTCAGATCGAAGGATGCAATTAAAACTCAGATCTCTCGTCAAACACATCCCATCCCAGACAGGCGCACCTCGTCCATCCCTCCCTTCTCTAAATATTATCACTTATATCAAAAGCAAACGCAACAAATGGTGTCTTTTACTGCCTGTGTGGGATCTATTTACATGATGGTTGATGTGAGATAAAGGTGCAGAGCACCAAGGGTGATTCATCCGACTCCACCCTTTCAAAATCATTGATTCCCACTGAGGAGAAGAACCAGATCATTACCCATGATGCATCTGGTTATCCCCCCAAAGTGCCACCTGACATGTAGGTGGTTCACCTTAAAAATAATCTGTGGCTATGCATAAAAATAGATGTCGTGACAATTTCCCTGAAGTAAAGCTAGTACATCTTGATACCCCCCTGCTGGCTGGATATCGTATTGATCATACATCTACCTCTTGTTTCTGACGTTTAATTCTGTAAGATGGGGCATCACATCACGATTTTTCAGAAATTAAGCCAATTGGCTCTCACTGCCCCCTTCTGGCAGGCTGCAGTATCGATCAAATACCTGCCTCCTTCATTCTCTCTCTTATGTCATGGAAATAACTTAATATATAATACAATATTTTTAATTTCATGACTTGATGCCATATAAATGATAAACTTGGGATTTCTTTTAGAACATCGCCAGCAAGTTCAAATCTTTAATCTCTAATGAACTGACCAAGTCTTTTTGGCTTATTTTCAGATAATGAGAGAAAGTGATTCATCATAGCATAACAATGCCTGACACATAAATATGCCCTACCTAAAAAAAACAACTCTGCATGTCCCATTCTTACCCTTTGAAATCGTTAGTGTACCTGGACTCAGCCTACTTTCTCCAACACAGTGAACCAGTTCCAAATCGAGGCTAAACGCAACCTGAGGAGAAGGTCCACGCTGCTGAAGGCAGCGATCGCTCACTGCTATTGTTAGCCAGCGCTGTTCGCCTCCAGATGTCGGCATGAAAAAAACAGAGTGTCACGTCACCTTTATTCTGGGGTGAAGTGGAAATCAGCATCTTAAAGGTGCAGTGTGTAAGATTTGGTGACCTCTAGAGGTGGAGTTGCATGTTGTATCCACCAACCCACCCTCAGCCCTCCGAGCCTGCAGGAGAACCTATGGAAGACTTCATCTGTCCGTAAAACTCAGAGGACGTTTAGTACGTCCACTTTTACTACTGAAAAAGATGGTGGCCCCCATAGAGAGGACCCCTCCTCATTCAAATATACATTCATCAGCTCATTAAAGGGTCATGAAAACAAAGTAAAACATTAAGGTGACTATAGATTCATGAATATGTTTGTGTGTGATTGTTTTGTAATAGAGGAAATCTTACACACTGCACCTTTAACCGTTTCCAGTGTTTTGATCAAAGCCTTAACCCCGACCCTAAACCCTTACCCAGGTCGGGCAAATGGGGCTCTTCCCGAAGCTGCCCCTGAAAATCCAAGAACCACCGCTGGTGGAAAACCAAATATGAAATGTCTTCTCAGAGGAGATTCCCACATCAAAGCTTAATTGCTGCGCTTGATCCTTCTCCTTTGTTGTGTTGAAGGAGACATTTTATGGCCCAAGTTTATTCCTCCCCTCATCAGACTCTCCACAGAGAGAGGTTTATTTATCGAGCTGTTACTTTGCGCAGTGGTCGACTCGGTGCTGAAATTGATATGTCAGCTGGAAAGAGGGACAGAGAGGAAACGAAGCTGTAGTTGTGCGGGTAAACGTCGAGGCCGTGGCCGGAAGCGAGAGCACGGCGAGCCGAGCGGCAGCGGCTTCCCGGTTCCTGCGCGTCTCCACAGACGAGGCGCAAATAGGATTCGCGGAGTCGATGTTTCTTAACGAGCCTCCCATCAAAGCCCTATTTGGGCGACTCCTGGGAAACAGCAGGCATCCAATTCCGAGTATTAGCAGAGGGGCCTGCTATTTGTTGTGGCCATATTTATGTCCCATAGAGTTCATAGATTGCTCACCACATTGTTTTCCCACTCCCATAAAGGGGCTGAGAACGGGCAGAAGTGGCCTCTGTGTTTATCACTGTTTATTTGTCTCAGCTGGTTATTAGTTTGTTGCGCCGCTGCTTTGTTTGCCTCCAGCCTGCTCGACAGCCTGCCTCCTCCGGGAATAGAGTGGCCTCGGTGTCCCAGCTCTAAATATACACCAATTTTCACCTGACGTTCAGTTCGTCTAAAGCCAGCGCTGTTATGTTGGGGGGGGGGGG
>JAFBJT010011235.1:210426-236308 GCA_016785325.1 Chascanopsetta lugubris | reverse complement strand
AATGTGGGTGCTAAACATATGACGTAATTTTAGTAGGGAGGAAGCACGTATTGAAACGAGGGTAGTTCCAATGTTGAAACCATTTATATTATCTTGTCACTGGGCTAATTTCCCTTTGTGTAGAATTCAATGTTTACTAATAATGCTAAAAATTAATAAGCATTTTTAATTATACGTATGTGGCTTAACTGGCTGTACATTTAGCACGTTGTGAGCCATTGACGCCCCCCTCCCCCTGTGGTCAAAGTGGTATCGTCCTCAGACTAGCATAGGCAGCCAATTATTTGTCAAACTAGCAATCGTCAGCTAGCCAGCTAAGAGTTGAAACAGCACACCGTCTAAAAACAAAACATTTCCATACACTTGAATCTTGTACGTGTATGCCCAGGTGTTCAGTTAGTATTTAAACAAGATGTCAACTCCAGCAAGACGACGTTTAATGAGAGATTTTAAACGGTAAGCGACAAGAAAACAGTAGAGAAGTGGCTGTGGCCAACGCTAGCTACCTGTGGTTAGCTTGTCGGTTAGCATAAATTACATTGCAAACTACAGCAACATTGGGTTATAATAGTAAGCATAGAAACGATGGGGGTTCACAATGGTGGTGTAGTTTTGACAGGGGATACACGCCGCTAAGCCTGGTCAGCTCTAACACGGTGGTTGTTAACCTATTGACATTATTGGTGGTTAACATTAGTGGCAGAGCGATGACACCAGCGTTAGCGAGGCTTGCCAGCCAGACAGGGCTGTGAACTATTATTTTGTGTGCCTCGTGTCAACGCCGGTGTTTTGTATAACGCCAATCTGCTCGTCGTTGTGTGTCATGTAAATAGTTATTCCTCGAGCGTTCCCCGAAAGCGGCCATAGCTGTGAACATGTAGAATTTCTGCATATGGGCTGCATATGTTTACTAGTCATTGAGGATGCAGCTCGAGGACAGGACAGATGGCCCCACGCTGCCAGATGAGACGTTTGAGGGAAACATTCGGTGCCCTAATACTTACTGATCCAAGACGGCTCCTGTCCTCAGACCGTCATAGATCACCGTCCAAGCCCGAGGATAAAACAACCATCTGCCGTGCTCAGTCAGGGAAGATCCCGATGGCTCTTTGGTACAGTCTGCTGTGGTTTGTTATCCACCATCCACTGTGTGATCCTCATACAGCTCTGATGGTCCGAGCACATGACCTGAACCTTTGATCACTGGCCAACCCAATCAGCCACTACAGTTTATCTTGACTGTAATTCATGGGATCAACTTTGATAAACAGTCACCATTAAAGTATCACTGGAGACACATCACCTAAGTCTAGATTGACGCACTACCAGATATTGATTTGATATTTGAAAGAGAGAGGGGTGTATTGGTTTATCTTTCCCATTGTGTAACTGCCCCATGACCTAAGTAATTGGGGTATGACATCTCAGGGTGCTACCATACACATTTGCCCATTGAGTTCATAAACATATTTTTCTTTCTTTCATAGACTGCAAGAGGATCCTCCAGCTGGAGTTAGTGGGGCCCCGTCAGAAAACAATATCATGGTGTGGAATGCTGTCATTTTCGGGTAAGTTTAAGTGATTTGTTGAACACTAACTTCAAAGTAAAGACAACGCATCAAGAGTGTGTTTTCATCCTGCCTGGGTTTTTTTTTCCTTTCAGACCGGAAGGGACACCTTTTGAAGATGGTAAGTTATCTCCAAAGCTACTCTCATTTTTTTATGATAATGTAGGTATGATTTTAACTTGTCAAATATCTGTTAACATAGTTAACATGGTTTAACTGTCATCTCTCTTTTTCAGGAACCTTCAAACTTACCATTGAATTCACAGAGGAGTATCCAAATAAACCCCCAACAGTGCGATTTGTCTCCAAAATGTTTCATCCAAATGGTACATTCTGGATAATTACTCCAACAGTGATATTCAATATCTGCTACATTTACTCTACTTGTGTCCCTTGAACAGTTTTCCATCTAAAACTAAGCTGCACTCTCTGTTACAGTGTATGCAGACGGAAGCATATGCTTAGATATTCTTCAGAATCGTTGGAGTCCAACCTATGATGTCTCCTCAATCCTAACTTCAATACAGGTAAACTATTCAAAGGCCAATTCCAATACTTTTTATGCCAAATTCTGACCCCAACCATCAGACATCTGCAGCAGACATCCAGTTTTGGGGATTCACTTTCCTGCTCCTGTCTGACTGGAATGTCTTGAAAGATGAAGATATTGTATTCCATTCTACACTCATGTTAACAAGCGGTTGAAGAGGGTACCGAAAAAGCGGCCAGTGTTGTGATTGACCTGTTTTTCTTTTGTTTTTTTCCCCAAGTCTTTACTGGACGAGCCAAACCCAAACAGTCCGGCCAATAGCCAAGCAGCGCAGCTGTACCAGGAAAACAAGCGGGAGTACGAGAAGAGGGTTTCTGCTATAGTTGAACAGAGTTGGCGTGACTGTTGACCCTCGCTAACGTCCAAGTATGAACAGTGTCCAGCCCTGAAGGAAACCACCAATCAAGAAAAAACAACCAATCACACAAAAATATTAAACGACACATCTTTTTTAAAAAAATCCTTCTTGATATATTTGTCCCATAACTGTTGCTAAGTTTGTAAGCTGTTGTGTTGTGGCATTCACTCCTGCAGAATGCTGTTGTTGGGCAAAAGCGTATGTTTGTTAAAAGTTAATGTACCTTGTTATATCTGGGTTACTTGCTACATGCCCCTAGTCTTTCTTTTTTTTTTTTTTAAAACAGGCAAATGGCCACGCTCACTTTTTTAAAAACTGGCTGGATGACTCTGGTGACGGTGACTACAATGTGCTTGCTGTGTGGTTTGACGTGTAGATACCGACATCTCAATATTGACATATGGACAAAAAACTGCTCATGGGTGTCTTATGTTTTCAGTGGGTTTGTTTTCTTTGGTTTTATCTCTTTCTGCCTTTTGGAAGCATTTCAGTGGGACAGAAAATTGAACCTGGCATGGAAATCCATCCTTTAGCTCAACAGATGCCTTTCTCTCTCTCCCTCTCTCTTTGCTGCACCTATGAAGCCATGCCTTGCATTTTAAACACCCTCTTGATTATTGGTGCACAGGTGACCTCCCTTGAAACAAGAGATCGAGTTCCCCTCTCTTGGTGCTCGACTTTGTTCCCTGCACAGTTTCATAATGACATTTTTATGCTATTTTACAATCTTATAAATCAGGGGTCACCATTAGCTGATTCAAACGGGATGGTGTCTGTATTCAGATGATTAAACTTTGCACTGGTAACCCA
Organism: Chascanopsetta lugubris; assembly: GCA_016785325.1. NCBI lineage: Eukaryota > Metazoa > Chordata > Actinopteri > Pleuronectiformes > Bothidae > Chascanopsetta > Chascanopsetta lugubris. The sequence goes on along the minus strand of JAFBJT010011235.1, from coordinate 233,022 downwards.
TGTAACAAATTGTACATTTTCTTGTAAATAAAATAAATATACAACACATGTCCATGGTTCAAGGCCATTTTTACTGGTATTTTAAGAATTTTGATGGCATATTCTAATACATGTTAACATCAAGGATTTATTTGTATGCAAGTGAGTTTGTTACCTTTTAGGACCTTTTCAGAATTTGTGGGGCTCTGTTTGTTGGTCTCTAGGTAGAAAATAAAAATACAAATCAAAGCTCAGCCTCCTGATCAGTTATTAATTTATTTTTTCAGATTTAACAGCTGTGAAAAGCAGACAAGTTAACTGTACGCACACAAACCAACACACCTGACAAACATTGAGATCACAGCGTACAGTTTGCATGTGAAGGTTTTCTCCTGTTTAAGATGCAGCTTGTGGTTTGTAGAATGAGTCTCCAGGTGTTGACGGAGCAAACAACATTGCAAGTATTGCTGAATAAGAACATCACTACAAGTGAGACTGGTATGATCATCTAGCTACTGTTTGACAATAATGCCTCGCTAATCCTCCAACCTCCAGCAGTCCACAGTGTTCACAAAAAAAAAAAAAAAAAAAATAGCATTGAAAAGCTGCATATTCTGCCAAGGTCCTAATGTAGCCACAAAATAATTATAATCTGATTGATGACAAAAAAATGTACTTTTTTTTTTTTTTGAATTTCTGTAATAAAGGGAGCATCATTAGGAGATGATACCACAAAGCACTGAATACAAGCCTGTGCAAAAGTGAAACAAATACAGGATGTGGAATGGCAGGAGAACAAAAAGATGCACGTCTCATCCTACAGCTCCTGCTAAAGCTAAGGTACAGTTCATGGCAGAGGAATGCAGAAACCACAGGTGATACCTGAAAGATTCTCACTGGATGACGAGTGTTGTACTGTTCTCACGAGTGTAAACACACATCGGTGTGATTTGCCGCCAAGTCCGAGTGGAGGACAGATATACGCGCCTTAATCCCCTTTGCTATTACATGCAAATTAGTGCGAGGCCTGAGGTTTCACGAGCTCGTATCGTCCAACCTGTCCTTCCTGTAGGAGCTGCCCAATCAGCTGATCTTTATGCACTTTGCGACTGACAACCAGGAAGCGCTGGCGCCCCTGTCCGTAGGATTTGCTCCGCAGGCCGTACTTCTGAGAGATCTGGTGGATTTGTTTGCGTTCGTCGTTGGTGAGGTCGGTGGAGAAGCGGAGATCGTCCTGACGTTCTGAACTGGCGTAGGTGCGGATGATGTCTTCGATGTCGCGCTTGCTCAGTTGATTTGCCGCCTTGTCCATGTCCATTCCCAGGCCCTCTCTGGAAAACTGCTCCTTCACTCTGATTGGCTCGGCGATGCCTTCGCCGTCTCGACCCAGACCACCACCCTTCCAGCCCATCTTGCGGAGCAGTTGGTTTCCAATGTTGTCTTCTTTTATCTCCTGTCTTGCGGCCTCCTCAGTCGAGCGACCCATGATCTGGGATCGGGATATGGCGTCGTTGTGACCCTCCTTTCTGAGGTTGGATTTGACCACAGCCTGCGTCTGCTTCAACGTTTTCAGCGCCTCTGTTGCTGCGATGTGCTTCACTATTTTCTTGCAACCGATTCCTGAGGCCACGTACTGTCCCTCCAAGTAAACTTCACACCTCCAGCGATGATCAGGCAGGACCGTGAACTTGTAATCAGCGGTGACTTTGTTAAACTGCGCCGTGTCGTTGATAATGCAGATGGCATTGTCGGAGTTTTCCAGGATAACCAACTCGCTCAGGTGCTTCTTTTTGCCAACCTGCTGCCCAAAGCGTCCCATGGAGTCTGACGGGTTGTTTCCTCTGGAGAACTGTTGTGACTGTTGTGGTTGTTGTTGCTGCTGCTGTTGCTGCTGCTGCTGTCGTTGTGCCTGGTTCAGGCGGAGTTTCCTCACCGCTTCTGCGGCCGCAGCGTGCTTGGAGCTCTTCTTAGTGCCCGAAGCTTGTGCCACCAGCTCGTCCTGCAGGTAGACGCTGCACAGCCAGGCAAAGTTGGGGAGGAGGTCAAACTTGTAGTCGATCTTCATGCGATTGAAGGCCGACGAGTTGTTCAGAATGCAGATGGCGTCGTGGGCATTGTCCATGACCACAAACTCCGTCCAGTGCTTGCGTTTGTCTGGTTCGTATTGGCCCTTGGAGCTGGGCGTCGGTTTATCCTCGGGATTGCGCAGCGCAGGGAGAAAGGCCGGGGTCGGGCTGTGCATCTGACACACAACTATGTCACTGACGGTCAGATGTCGGAATTTCCGCTGCACAACGCGAACTTCGACTGGCTTCAGGAAGAGTTTGACGGCATGTTCCGACGCTCGGTCTCTCGCCCCATTTTTACTGCCGGAGTATCCGGTGGCGAGGTACACACCCTGGCATCTCAGTTCACAAGCGTAACCGTCAGTCGGGACCTTCCTGTTCCTGGGTAAGTCGGCCTGGGGAATATCCTTTAGGTTGACATAGATATACTCCGGATTGGTCTTGCACGCCTGAATGCTGCGACTCAACATGAAATTATAATTTGGTGAGTCACTTCCTGTCATATAAATAGGGTCTCTAATAGCTACAGCCAATGCAGCCGCCACGCTGGTAATCAGCCTTTGCTTTTCATCTAATGTTGACTGAGATATAAGAAGAGGCTGCGATGAAGAGCTCAACTGAGATGTGCTGGGACTGCTTCTTCCTGGACTGTTGTAGACTCTGCTGAACGGTCTGCTCGACATGGGCCGGTCTTGATAACCGTACCCCAAACCCTGACGTCCTGAATCCCAACCTCCTGATCTGCCGCCGCCGCCCCCTCCTCCGTCTCCATATCCATTATACCGGTGCGGCTGCGAATAGTCTGAATTTCTGGAGGAGTGGGCGTCGTACTTGGCTGTATAGTCCTGCTGTGTTTTCGACATAAAGTTTGAGGTGGACCCACGTCCTCCATAGCCCAAGCCACTTGTACCACCAAAGAAAGTCTCTCTGTCTCTATCTCTATGGGAACGCCAAGAGTCAGGTGGATATGATGGCACTCTGTCAAAAGCAGACCTCAGGGAGGAACCCTGGGCTCTGCTGGTGCTGCTGTAAGAGGAGTGCTCAGAGTCCCACTGTCTCATTCCGTAGCCCTCGCTCCTCCTGCGCTCCTTATCATTCTCCTTCTCGTCGGTGCCCGTCCCGCCGCTGCTTCCACCGCTGACGAAGTGAACAGGCTCAAATCGGGGTCTGGATCCAAATTTTGACACAGGCATTTTCCTCATTGGCTCGTCTCCTGGAATGACACAAGGATAGAGCTCATGTAGATTGGAACAAGGTCAAATAACAGGAGACTGACCTCAGAAAGTATTTTAACTTAAACTAACCGTTTAGGTAAACTCACAAGTGTTTTTTCACAACATATGCTGAAAAAAAGGAAAGCATACAAATAAATACAAATCTTGTCGGACTTACTTCTGGTTCTATCCACTACTTGTCTGAATTATGACCAAATACAACAACAGCAACAATTTAGGTTTTACCTAATCTTGTTTACCATTTTACATTTAAAAATGTGCATTGCTTGCATTCAATTCATTTCCAGTTTCCATTCGTCCCATTGCAAGTTACGTACATGTCTGTGATACATTGACGTTTATCTTGTTTTCATTTGTCGCATGTTTTGCTTTTGGAAAGATAGTTATGTTTAATGTGCTTTGAACTGCTATGATGTTGACAAAAAGGTGAGAGACAATATACACCGCTGAAACCTTTGATCGACAACGCAGCCAATTCAGAGCCAGACAAACGTACTAGAATTTTGCAAGGACACGTGTATATTACAACAACATCCCGGATGGATACTTACTGCCATCCGAAGAAATCGGTCTCTTTTTTGCTTCAGAAGTAGGATTTGGGTCAAAGGAGGGCATGTCGACACGGTCTGTCCCTTCTGCCATCACCTGCACCGACCAGATCAAACCCAGGCCATACCTGTACTGTGAGACGCACATGAAGTAGACTTTCATAACATTGAATACATGAAAGTCACAATCATCATTGTTTGACACAAAATGTGACTTGCACGTTGCAGCTGTTCACACCTTCCATTCCAAACATGTAGGAGAACCTATGGTAGCCTTCAATTGAACGAGCCCATTGTGGGCTGCAGTTAATCGTGGGGGTGCAACATGGTTGCCTCCATAGACAGCCATCGTGCATTAGGATGTTTACACTCATAAAATATGATTGGATTCACCGTTTTACATATGATTTCGTACCGTTATTGCAAACCGTAATCAATCCTTTCACCTAAATCTTACACAAAAGACCTGCGTTATTCTGTGCCGGTTGTAGAGGCTGAAACAATCACTACAAAACAGACACCACTTTACAACAACATGTAGAAAGGGGTAAATTGAATACAAAAAATACATTTATTCCATTATTATAAGTATTGTAATATATTTATGCAATGGGATAGATATATATCTAGGATTCGGAATGAACGAACACTGGGGCTGGACAGAGTGACGCAGTAGGCCGACAGGATCCACCTCACATGCAACGTTAGCTTCAACTTCATCATTAATAATGTTTAAAAACTTAAACCACGACTTCCGTTATGTTCTTACCTTCAGGTGTAGCCGGCCCTCACGCGCATATCACTTTCATTCAGCTAAGCAAGAGACAGGGCCAGAATTTTAATTCATATTATCCGCTGCTATTATCGTGCTAGCCTAGCTTAGCCTAGCCTAGCCTAGCCTGGTGATTGCTAGCATTGGCCAGCTAGCATCCAGCTAGCCCCAAACCGCTCATCCTGCTTTCCTTCTACCTCACTCTGCTCCAACACAGCGAAACCGACGAATAGACGCGTCTCTATTTTTGCCCAGGTGTCTGGACGAAGCCTCTCCGGAGAAACGGAATCACGCTCCACCACAGTGGCAGGAAGCCTCCATTTTCTGCTCCGGTTACGGTAAAAATCATGGCGTCTGCCAGCTCGTTCTCCCAGAATGCTTTGCTGCAGCCTGGGTCAGGCGATTCCGAGCAGAGGCCAAGAGCCAGTGGGACTCACATGAGGTTTACACATGAGAAGTGGATCCGATGCAGATCACATCCTCCTGCAGCAGAACCACCAGGGTCTGGAGTCGATCCCGATGAAGGGGCTGTACTAAAATACTGTGCCACTTAATTCTTTAATTTAAAGGGCTAGTGTGCACGATCTGAATTCATCACCATCTATATTGCAGTGATAAAATATACATGTAATTATCCTGAAATCATTCAAATATATAGTCTGTTGCTTTATCGTTCTAGAACGGGCCCTTTATTTTTTCAATTCCTCTTTGCAGCCCACTATTTTGCAACACCATCTTTTTACAGTAGCCCCAAATGGACATAACTAAACACCTTTTGACTTTTAATATATGTAACTTTAAAATCATTGCTTTTAACTGTTTAAGTATTTCAGGCCATGTCCCCCCAAAAATAAACGATGGACATTAAACTCTGTCAAACATGAGCCCACAACACTGTAAAAAAAAATTAAAATAAAAAGAACAGACTAAAACTTCATTTGTTTGGATCACAATTTTTTTTTATTGAAAATGTACATCAATGGAACCAAACTAAAGCAAGATACTGAATCAGTTGTAATATGGGAGAGTTTTCTGAGGACACGAGGTGATGACTGACTGATACTAGAAAAATGTATGGCAACGTCCGACACCAAAATGTTAACTGTTTACTCAGAGACACATCCAAAGATCATAGGTAATAAACAAGTCTCCACTTCAATACACAAAATATATCCTTATAAATTATATAAATGCAGGAGTACTCTTCCATACTCGATCTATCTGGGATTCACTTTAACTTCATCTTACTCTAATATTTGGCAAAACGGGAGCGAAAATCAGAACAAATAAAATATACATTAACCATTTGCACTTTTCTTTTCTTTTTTGAAGACAACAGTAATGAAGTCGCAATAAACTGCAAAACCAGGGAATAAAAAACAAGCAGGTCAAAGGTCACAGCAGGAGCCAAATCAAAAGATGCATGCAAAACGTATAAGAGGAGGCCTGTGAATATTAAAGCACAGTGTGTAATTAAAGGCCATGACATGTGACCTGCATGGTATCCAACAGTGACATGTAAACACGGGCACCATCACCAAGTGCTGAGTTGAAATATTGCTTTGGCTTTTGCATGAACATGAGTTGTCATTTCATTCTGCGTGTTCATTTGCAATGTTCAGGAGACCAGAGGTTTTATTTTTTTCAAATGCAAGAGATTTGATCTAATAGTGCATTAAGTGCTTCTGTCCTTAATGATCTATGTGTTCCACAGTACACTGTAAAAAGTTCACCAACTTCAAAATGTCTTTGGAAAATATCGGAAAGCAAGGTTTTCTCAAGTTACACTTGCAAGTAAAATGTGTAAACGGTACAAACAGGCAAACTTTGTTAGTTGTGTTTTACAAACATGTTTTTTTTTTTACTAAAACGAACTTCAGTTGCAACTAAACAAATTGATAAATATTTTCAAATTAAAGTTTGAGAAAGTTGGGCACTTACAGTTTAAGAAAGTTATTTTTGAGCTGGGAAACAAATGTTCCTTTTTCAAAAATGATCAGCCAACACAATTAATAATTTAATGAAGTTCATTTTAACATCAAAAAAGTAAATTGTTTACAACTTAGATACAATCATTAACTTAAATCTGAAATCTTTTATCAATTTGTCAGGTGTCAAAATCATTTTTCAGTTGGTAAATATATTTTTTACAGTGTGGTGTTTTATTCTAATGTGCACTGTCTATTATTAAATCCTATGGGAATGAGTGCATAGTATTTGTCATTGCAATTTTACTACACATCCTTCGGCCCTGTAAAATGTATGAACCCCCCTTGTGGTGTCTTCTATGAACTACATGACTTGCTTTATTTACATTAAGACATAATAGCAGATTTAAAAACAAACTGTGCCCGATTCCCAACCTAGACCCAAGGTCTGGAGCTGTGTTGGGTTGATCAGAAATACCATGCGAGTCCACATAAGGCCATATTCCAACAAAAGAAGACGGGATGGGGGAGAAAATATTTTGAAAAAAATAGGTGGATACAGTGAGAGAATAAACAAGAGGAGGTAAAGGGTTCTTAGTTCGGGCTGAAGCTGCAAATCTCCTCTTCAGGCGGCCAAGACAGATTAAAAGAAGCTGAAGAGACAAAGAGAGAGAGAAAGCCGGCCGTTAGAGGAAGAAGGTAAAGCAGAAATGATCGGAACAGTTAAAGATAAGGAAGGGCATCAGATACTAGGAAGTTAAAAAAAAATCAGGCAGTGAAATCATCGCTGTACTGTCATTTCAACACACACACACCTCATAAAGTGTGAATAAGAAGAGGATGTCGTGCCCACGGATCATTCTAAAACAGTGATTACATCATTTAGTGGGATGTGTGAAAACTCGGAATGCCAATAATCTTTTAAGTGCTCTTCAAAATCATACAGCAAGAACAAAGTGTGCGCTTAAGTGGGAAGAAAGTTAGTCTCAGCAAAAAAGACACACAAAAAAACAACGCACCTGAGCAACAAAGCAAGAATGAGAAGTTAGGAGCAGCAGAGGAACACGGGTACAAACATATATGATACATATTACAGCACAGAGCAGGTCGTGATTATGAGAAACCCTGTAGGATGAAATCCAACAAGCCTCTGGTCACATTTGAGGAAGTCAGAACTGACAAAGGCTGCATCCCACAGCACCTACTCAGTGCAGAGCCAGGGATTACTGCAAAGGAAAGTGACACCACACACACACGCACGCACACACACAAACACACACACACACACACACACACACAAGTGAGCTGAGGGTTAGCAGGCGGAAACAAGCTTGAATCAGAGATCAAAGGAGACTGATGGGATTTGTTAACACAGAGATGCCTTTGATCAAAAATCATCAACATAATGAAAGCGGCTGTAAACAAGGATCATCTTAAGCCTGAGTGAAGATAACCCGAGTGACAACAGATAAACATACCTGGAGTCACAGCCGCAAGGAAACTTAAAGGTCCGGTGTGTGTGCGATTTGGATGAAATTATTTCCATTTCTTTAGGTAGATACAGAAAATACACAATATAAATTCTATATTTATTTATCCAATATAAAAATAATGGTTCTGTTGTTTTTATAAGATTTTCGTCAACTAATTAACAAATTCTGGGTGTCATATCTGACAATTTGTCTTTTAGTAGTAGGTCCTCTCTATGGAGGCGGCCATTTTGCACCACCATGTTTCTTCAGTAGCAGAGTGGACAAAATGAACACTTTGTTAAAGATAACTGGAGGTTACGATAGGTTCTCCCACAGGCATGAAAGAGAGGTGAGGGGTTAGGGTTCTTTCTAAATCATACACACTGTACCTTTAAGACCACAGTCAAACTGTATGCAGCACGTGCTGGGATTGACATTGACTCCGCTCACCCACTTTGTCCCACTGAAGCTCAGGTTACCAATTTAAAAACAACGTGTGTGTTACAAAATGAATTTGGCCACAGCTTCAGCATTTGGTATAAAATGGCCTTTATTTTTTCTTTGGAGATATTTTTTTTCTTTAAATGTGCAACACTGATACAAATAACATCGGTCCCCTGCAGGACAACAAGATAAATGATGGATTGTCAAAATGTGCCTTCATAATAGGTCAAATAAAAAAAAGAAAGTTACAATTGCACTGACAACATTAATATATATATACTTATATATTTAAGAAAACATCACATTTGTGTGTAAAAAAAAAAGTGCAAATGTGAAAAAGCTAATACAAATATGCACAGAGCACATGACAATGAATGAGGTATGGGAGAAGTGGCAAAGAGATTAGGCTCACGTTTACTCATGCGTCAGGCTAAAGTCAAACCACATCAGCATCGGGACAGAGATAATGACAACAGATGTATCATTCTAGTTCTAATGCTGGACCTAAACTAGTGCAGCTCAGGCGATGGCTAATGTCATCGTCCGGGGTTATTATGATTTGAAAATGTCGAAAAGGGAATCAAACTCCTCGACTAGATGTTACATTGAACTTGTAGAATCAAGAATCAGTCGGTGTTTGTACGACATGATCTTTTCTTTACTGTCCCCCTGTCTGATGCATGTTTCTCTTTAGCCTCTGTACATTTCTGCCCATCACAACAGTGGTCATGTATGTTAAAAAAGCTCACTCCATCATGCGATCACTGAGTACAAAACAAGTATGGAATGTGTCACCGTGTATAAAAAAATTTTAAAAAGGAGAGGCTGATTAACCGCTTGTACAAACCAAAACAAAAACACAAGCATCATTCAGCAAAGAAATATAAAAAAAAATGATGTCACACTGAGAGCAATGGCCAGCATCTTCCACAGAGCAGGGATGAGAGGGGGTTGGGGGCTGGATTATTAGGGTGAAGGGTGAGGGGTGAGGGGTGGGTAGGGGGGGTGGAGGGGGGGAGCAGTAAAAGGATGATGGGGTGGAAACTCATTCACAGCAGGATGGCCACAAGGGAGCACTTTTTTGTCTACTGGGGTCCTACGCTGGAAATGAAAGAGAAGGGCTGTTATTGCTTTCTCCGAGTTAAGAACATCATCACAACACACAGTTTGACATCGGAGACATCACATCAGGGTTAGTGAGGGGACGATGGCGTTTAAAAGGAAGTAGTGCTATCAGGGCAGTGAGGAAGGTTTGAGCGGGAAGAGGTGAGGCTGCAGGAAGAGCGACGTCTTTAAAAGGCCAAGTCACGTTCCTCGGATTTCAACAGGGGCCGTGTTTACATGTGCAAAATGACTTCAACCCGATGGATCTGATTCCAACGTAACCGTTTACACTCGACAAGAATGATTGGTTTTTAAGCAAGAGCGGAGGAGGAAGCTTCGTCTTCTTCCACTTGCGTTGGAAAACAAGCCGTTCTCACACACATTTGTCAATTAGCATCGTTTACACGCGGGAACACCAATGAGCACACACCATCTCTTTTATGTGGAATCAAATTTCAATCCCAATAGTTCGTATCAGATGGTAATCTTCAGATTATTAGTGTCCGTGTAAACATCGCAAGTGATTCAGACTATCTCAGCTCAGTGTCACCAAACAGCAGCTTGTTCTCATCCGTCTCTCGCTGCTTGAACAGTTAACAGATTGCGAGACAGATGTCTTCCGTCTCTTCGACCCTCCCCAGTGGTTGAGTTTCAACAACATCTCCCTCTGTTGATTTGGCTTTTGCATCTACTCAAGAGAGACCGATGGCAAGGGGGTGGTGGTGGTTGTGGTGGGGGGGGGGGGGGGGGGGGGGGGGGGGGGGGGGGGGGGGGGGGGGGGGGGGGGGGGGGGGGGGGGTGTTAGTGTATGTCTGCGAGATCAACATCACATGTCATCTCTCTAAACAGAGAAGGAGCCCTGAGGCCGTTTGCATTCTCTGGTGCGACCGGTCCCAAGTCTCTGCTCGGTGCCCTGAAAGGCTCTTTGTTGTGAGGCAGCAGCAGAGCGAGGAGCAGCTTTAGCAGAGCCGTGAAAAGGAGACTGTTGTTGGATTCAGAGAGGCAGATGGGACAGTGCATCAAATGGCTGTTTGGGGAGCTCATAAAGTGGTTGATTCAGAGGCTGGGACGGGGGGGGGGGGGGGGGGCGTAAACACGGCCAGCTCAAGGATACGATCGATTTCAGCTAGGAAGATTTTTTTGGTGTGTGTGTTAATCGACAAACTTTATTCCACTGTATTGGACAGATGCCGATTTCTTTCGGACTAATAATTTAAATCTCATTCATTTTTAACTTTCTGGCGGTGGCGTAACTCAAGAGGGGGGTCTTACCAGAAAAAGGCGCTTCATGCAGCATGCAGCGTGTGGGAGGAGTCAACTGGAAAACATTACGGATGCAACATATGTGACACATGCACTCACAGGACAAATACATATGTACACATTAAGAGGTGATCAGCGACTGTGCCTGGTGGGGACTGAAGAAAACACTGGTTTTAACCTGTGGGTTAAAAACACATTGGAATTCATTTCACAATGACACCAGTGGGTTTTTAAAATCAGTGACCCGCAGACAAAGCAAAGGTGGCACAGCGGCCTCCATTGGAGGAGAGGGGTTCCAGGCAGAGCTCAGACAGAGAGGAAGTGACTGTGAGGAAAGTAAACTGAGAGCAAGGAAGAAAATAAAAGCAACAAAACCTTCTCAGTGCAAGTGTCGTCTTCCTTTTTCTAACAGGCACGGAGTCACATCAGCTTCAACACAAAACCAGGAGTGTGTTACCAACTTGAAGGGACCCACAATATCAGCACCACATTGCAACATATACACACACACACACACACACACAACCTCCTGTACTCGTATGAGTTCTTTAAAAGCAGAACTGTTGAGGGGTAAGAGCAGGATCAGTGTCAGAAGTAGCAACAAATGGACAGATTATGTAAACACATTCACACCTGGGTGTTTGGTCAGTTACTGAGACAATTCTAGGAGTGATGAAGCAAGGGAAATCACATGATGACATTTGAACCAAACAACTACGATCTGAGAACAAGTGGGTCGTTTATCAGATGTATTATTCGTAATTATTATAATAATGGTGATAAAGTTGTTTACACAAATCTGTCCGGGTTTTATATTTTAACGGGAGCGCTTTGCTTTGAGTCGCCAGCATCATGTAATTGCAGAGTGATGATTTCAGGCTGGAACTCGCTTTGCTGAAAGTTGGCTCCTGTTCAACTATTTCAGAGAGGAGCGTTTGTAATTAGATCCATACCCCCCCGCCCCCTCCTGTCCACTGATTTCTCCTCATTGCTGGTAGATTAGGAGTTGCGGACGGCCCTCTCTGCATTTTAAATTCTTGGATAATTCATGAAGGGCATCCATCTGAACAGAGGGCTTAACTGTGGCCTTAATCAACAGTATGCATGACATTGTATGAATTTCAGGTGGTCGATTGAAGAGTGCTGACAGGAAAAATGATATTAGTTAAGAATTACCCTCCATCTGCCACACATGAACAGACATACAAAGCTCCTGGGGTTTGCCAAAACAAAGAATCGTTTATGAAATATTGACCCCAAAGGCTTAAACACAATGTTTATCCATGTAATCATGTGATGCCAAAAGAATACAATCTTAAAGGGCCATTTCCTGGTGGTCAATATTCATATCCGTGTGTTATGTAAGGCTCAAGGTACACTAGCTTTTTCCAGGTCTTATCCAACCTGCTGCCCTGTCTCTGGCACCTGTGGTTTTCGGACTGAGACAACAAGGGGAAGAGAACAGTACTTACTTTTTCCTCTCTTTGTCCCTCTTGAGTGTGGTGGAGCCCCCTGCCTGCTGAGCCTGATTCTGCAAGAGCTCTGCCGCAGTCTTTTTCTGTTTGAAAGTGTTGAGCTCGTCGTCCAGGGACTTCTTCTTCTCCTCCAGCTTCTTCTTCTCGTCCTGGTGGAGCTTCTTCAGACGGTCAAACTTCTCATGCAGCTACACGGCAGAGGCAGAAGGATATGTGGCTTTGCAATTAATCAAGACACAAGCAGGAGCCATGAAAACAAAATGGTGAATGCTTTGGTCTGCGAGAAGTTTAAAATCAGACCGGGTGAAACAACGGTACCTCTTTCTCAGCTTCTTTGAGCTCAGCCTCCTTCTCTTTGACTCTCTGGACGAACATTTGCCTCATTTCTTCCTCCTTCTTCTGCAGCTCACCCATGAACTCGTTTCTCTTTGCTTCGTAAGTTTCCTGCAGACTAAAAGAAAGAGAGGAGGGGAAAAGAAATGGAAAAAAATAAGCTCCCACTGTACCTTACAGTGAGTGCAGCCACAAACTCAAACTCCCGAATTCTGACTACAGAACATAAACACAGAAATGTGTTCTCTCTTATTACGTTGTATTATATTATAATCTGAGCCTTTGATCCATCAGCTTCACCAAAATATTTCCAACATGTATGGTAACAAACTGAGCATGTTGTACACACCCAGGGGGCAATGACGCCATCCTGATGGAGGTGGAAAATACGAGGATGAAAGAAAAAATAAATAAATAAATAAGGGATCTACCTGAAGGGCTTGCTGTCAGGGTCTGTGTCCTTAAATCCCATCTCCTCCAGTTTGCAGCGGCGGTACAGCTCATAGTGGCGTGTGTGGGTTTGCTCTCGCAGATCCTCCATGTTGACTCGGATCAGCATTTCTCGCAGCTTGACAAAGTCACAGTGATTCTCATTCTCAACTGAAATGGACACGGCAGAGGGACACGTGCAGGGTTTTAGTCAACACATCAGATGGTATTCACGTCGTTATGGGTTCGCTACAGCAGCAGGATCTGAAATGAACATCAACGATTTAAAGAAATAATTCGCAGGTCCAGTGAATCACAAGCAGAACCTGTAGAAACACTAGTGTTGTTGTCTTGAGGGCTTTTACATGAATTCCATTGTTAGACTGAGCTCAGTGCAAAGTTCCCACAGACAGTGACATGATGGGAGTTCAAATGAATGCACAGTCAGTGTGTGTTAAATGGACCAAATGTCAGATGAGGCCTCCAGGCAGAAACATTGTACAGACCAGTTTGTGAGGCCTGACGCAATATAAGAAGGACAGTGATATGATTTTAACTGGTTTCGACTGTAATCCAGCGGATTGAATTTCAAACAAAAAAATAGCTGTGCACTTTGAGCTTTAGTTGGCGTCTGAACATGTTGAGGGGTAAACGGAAAAAAAAGTAATGCCCTCTCCCCCTCTGGAGTTAAGACTGAGCCAGTTATGATCCTCAGGTGAGAAAAGACAATTCAACAAGACTAACACTGACTTAAATATATCATATACAGGTATATTATATTGTTGTCGTCATTTCATAAATGCACACTTAACATAATTTCAAATAATCATACTTGAAATCTCATGTCAGAATCAGGGCAGATATTTTGGCTGACATTATACCTATTTACAGATATTCTACTATACTATAATTAACTAACTAACTGCTCAAGAAAATAATTAGCAAATTAACTGGATTAAAAAAATATAGCTGTTGCTGTACATTAAACCAAGTCAATACTGTCCATATCCCTATGGATTGCAGTGTATACTGTATATGCTCCATGTGTAAGATCACGTTGCACACCCACCCTCACACAAAGCATCGAATAGATGAAGCAGATCAATGTCATTACACTCATGTATCGCATATCAGAGTTCCTGTCCATTTGTCTATTACACACACTCCGTCGATGACCAATCAATTAAAATAACCAACCATTGCCCGATGGAAAACTTCACGAGGGACACGAGATCCCTCCATTTCCTGCAGCTCAGCGCTCAGATCTGCCGTCGCTCTCAGAGTCAGAGTCGCGGCAGAGAGCGAGAGCGCTCCAGTTATATTAGCTTATATAATCTATTATCAGCTAGTCGGCAACAGCGGCAGGAAAAGAGGAGTGATACGGGGGCAGGGAGCAGCTCTGATGAGAAAGAGCACACTCATTTCCTGTGATGTGACCCAGACTTACCCTGCACGGTCCCCCATGGGTACTGCCGGGCCTTCACCATCTTGTTCCCGATCTTCACTTCCTCTGTGCTCCCCACCACAGCGAACGGCAAATGGCTCTGTGGAGCAGAGAGAAAGCGGTACGGTGCTCAAGCTGAACCGCCACAGAGCCCACCCCCACGCCATAGACCACCACATACTGCATGTGCAACAAAATGACATATACTTGTGGCAGCGACAATTGATTTTATTCATCAAAAATAAATAAATAAATAAATAAAAGGTATTACTGCAACTGTCACTCCAAAGGGCTTCAAAAATATTCCTAAGCTGTATTCATATCCTCAAGAAAGGAACGTTGTTACCCTGGTTACATAACAGGACCGCTGAACGCTTAATGTCGTAGATCTACAGGAACGTGTCTGAAAGAGTCAGTTGAGAGCGAAAGCCTTTCCACAAATGACATATTATGAAGGGCTAAGTGAGAGCAGGCTCATCAGGCACTTTCCCACACTGCTCCCACACTTCCTCTAGACTGAGCTGACTGACAATGCTGCTCTGAAAACACTCCACCCCGTGTGGAGCGCTTTTTCCACACCGTGTGAGCAGACACAGACGAAAGCCTGTCCTGACTCCACATCACATGATGGTTATGCTTGTAACTGATTACAACATTAAGATGGAGGAGAAGGGAAAGCAGCATACGAGTGTTTACAAGAGATTGAGGACCAGAGAGTCAAGATACCTTCACATTACTAGACTCGAGTGGCTCGTATGAAATCCAGTCTTAAATTCTGATCGTCATTTCATGTTTTTTGAGGTATCGCATCCTGTAACGTATCGCGTGAGAGAATCTCAGTCGGCTGGGAGCGGCCCTATGATGTTCTCAATAAGCAGAGGACGAAACCTTACGTTCATGGTGGAGTTGATCTCTGCCACGGACTCGTCATCCGTGGGGAACTGGTAGATCTGCACGCCATTGCTGACCAGCTCACTGGTGATTTTGATTTTAAACTTAGCCAGTTCGCTCTTGGATATGGCGTCCGACTTGGCGATGATTGGGATTATATTGACCTGTGGGGCAAAGAAGAGGAGGCCTTTAATGTGAGCCGACACACAGACAAGGCGTAGACAACACTTTGAAATGTGCGGCTAAAAATAGAGCAGCTTCTGCCGTCTGCAATGTTTTCCTCGCTGCCATCTCAGTCGTCTAAATTTAGAGAGCTGGTATATTTCAAAAAGGTTGAAAACGTTGGTGTTAAGAGCCAAATGAGTCTCGGAGCAAACGCGCCATGTGTGTAATCTAAAAACCACAAAATAAACATGGACAGAGGAAGAAGGAAAAAAAAAAAAGCTGCTCATTCTCAAATATAAACATACATCTGGATGGGAAACAAGACTCATTCCCACACATCCACTTTGGCAGCAGCACAATCCCCAATTATTTCCGCTCCAAGTGTGGACCCCTTTAATTTATAACGTGCAAAGCTCGGGGTCGTGTGAACCAAAAGATGCGATTGCATCCTGGAGCCTGCTGAAGATCTTGCTCAAGGACACTTCAGCGGCAGGTTATTGTTTGAACGCCCCACTGAGGTGAGTGCATAAACCTTCTTCTTCTCAGGATCTTCTCTGGTTGTGAGCGAGCGTTGCTGGAGGGCACAGCTGCTCTGGCAAACTCAGAGGCGGGTCTTTGTACAAGAGCCAGGAGGTCCATGCGAATCAGCTACAGCAGAACAGCTCCCACAAATAAATAAATAACAAACAAACAAGGCAGCGGTGGATGAGCCGACTGCATTTCACAGCTGACCTACACCGACGCAGTAACGCATCTGCTAGTTCACATGCAGATAGATTCCCTTGAAAGGTTTATGACCCATGACAAGAGTGACTACAGGAAATGTTCCCAGAGGAATGCAGCGGCGAAGGATTTACCCACATTCAATCGACAACATGTCAATCAGGCCATATCTTTAGCGACTGCTTTTTCAAAACAACATTCTGCAACTTAAACGTATATATTTGATGAGGTAAAAAAAAAATTCTATTGCTTGAGGGAGGAAAATCCCACCTTGCTATCAAGTTTCTTCATGGTCACCAAGTCCAAGGATTTGAGCGAGTGTCCCGTGGGAGCGATGAAGTACAGACATGCGTGGATGCGGGTGTCGTGGTAGCTGTGTAGCGTGCGCTTGATTTTCAGTTCTTCCTGTAGATATGCTTCAAACTGGGCATCGATGAACTCCACAATGGACTTGTAGCTGTGAGAAAATGAAAGATAAAATCTTAAAAAACCACTTGTACTGTATTAGATCATGTCCGTTCAACCTGTCTATGTTCTTAAAAAGGTATCTGCATCAGAGAAAGGCATCACAGACTCAATAGAGAGAGATACTCCAGGCGAACGCTTGTTTTTGCAGATTTCTTGAGTAAATCTAAACATGGAGGAAGCCATCCGGATCAGGAGGCTCCTTCTGTGAGCCCAGCGGTATACCATGTTAATCCACTGTGCATCTTTTAAGTTGTTTAATGAAGCATTGGGATGATCCCCATCCAGGCCAGCATTTGAGAAATATACAACTACATTTTTAGGGTGCAGATATTTGTGTTCAGTCAGTCAGTTATTCATAAACCTATTACTTTCTGTTTGCTGCAGCAGGTGCATCAAACTATTTGCATTTGTACTTACTTTTAAAATGTGCACATACAAATGATTAATCCCACAAAAAGCAACAGATGACTCCCATGAAGTCAGGACCACACGAAGTGTGAAATTGTATCCGCCCATTCCAGACATGAACATGGAGACAGAGACTCTGGGGGATGTTCTGTCCGCACCTGTTCACATGACTGAGAATCTGGTTGTGTACAAGTTTGTCATTTTGCACTGGAGTGGGGAAACTAACACCACATGGCGTCAGAGACTTGGAAAACAACCACAGCTTTCCCCTTTGCGGAGAACGTACCGAGGTGGTTCACGTGACACAATCCCACCTAAACTGACCCGAGGTGCCGAGATAGACATTACATCCAGGGGAACAGCCCCAGTAACTTAATCTGATGGAAGTCTACAGCAGCTCCTGTGTCGTTTTCACTGGGTAAAAAGCTTCTACATCTGATTGATGATACCGTGAAACCACTTCACATTAAGACTTGATTTCACGTCCTCGGGGAGTGTTTGCAGGATGAGGACTGAATGAAATCTGAACCCCGAGAGGAATAAGCGCTCATTGTATGTCAGGAACTTTGTGTTGACATTCACCTGTGGCCCACCAACACTGACACTGCTTACAAAAGACAAAAGCATGAAAGCATTAAGATTGTGATAATCTTATTTTACCTGTCTTCTTTATTGATCTGGTCTCCAAAGCCCACGGTGTTGACAACAGTGAGTTTGAGGCGTACGTTGCTCTCCTGGAGTTCGTACGTGTTGGACTTGAGTGTGACTCCCGGCTGGTTGTGCTGAGTGGGCTCGCCCTCAAACTTGGTGTTGAACAATGTGTCCATCAAGGTGGACTTACCCAAACCTGTCTCACCTACAAAAAGACAGGGATAAAACATGAGGTCAACTATCAATTTCATCTCTATTTAGATGGGACCATCAATCTACTTCGTCAATTTACATTATGTTTATGTGGGAGTAGATTGTATGTGTACTTTTGAAGATGCTTTAAACAAAATATATGTCATTTATGTTACTGTTAAATCTACATCAGGAAGTAGCTACATAGCCACTGGTGTATTCTGACATCAATTTGCTGTCAGATGACTCAGATACAGAGCTCCCTCTGTACAAGAAGCTATTTTTATTCATCAAGCCTGACCTACACTCACCGCATGTTAAGCCTGCTCTTGTAGGATTCATTACTCTGTTCTGCCATATTTCCCTAAAAATCAGAAGTAAAAAGATGCAGTAACTATCGTATGAGCTGGTTCTGAGCTCAGTTAGTGGCTGAGGAACAACTCAAAAGGTAACTCAAAGATCAAAACATCTGATAAGACCACACCAAACATAAAAATGAACACACATCAAGGAATGTGAATAGCAGCAGCCATTTTTAAATATTCCTCAATGGATAGATACTAATGAGTAAAAAGGTCAAAGGTTTCTTTGAAATTGTGGAAAAAACACTACTGTTTTTTTTTCTTCCCTTTTCCACTTCTCACTCCCACACAAAAATAAAACTACTCAGTCTTTCCACAAAACAGCAGAGGTTTCTAGCTTGGAAGAGAATCAAAACCATGGCACTAAAAATGGCCACCAGGCATTTCCTACCAAAATCTCAAAATGGAGCCACTCAATGTGTTAATGTAACTAGTGTCACAAAAATAAATAACAAAGGACTTACAGAGGCAGAAATAAGCATTACTCTGTACTGCAATTGGACCATTAGTAGGCTTCGATATACTGCAATGCAGAACTCACAGTGTGTGAGAGACAGAAGGTACAAATGCTCAGTAACATCAGCACAGGGTAGAGCAGAAGGAAATGCAACCAGAAATGGTTCAAACAAGCACTTGACTGTGCAACTGAGACGATCAGGGGCTGAGAATGCCATCCATCACTTTCCTTATTAAGACAAATTAAGTTGGACCGTCCACTGGAGCTAGAGCTACTTTTTAACTGATTTGATCTATTCTCTGAGCTTTTCATTCAGATCTTTATTTTCGACTCACAACACGTAAAGATAAAGTGTGGGTGGAGCTGCAGGACTGAATCAATGGTGACAGGCTAGAGGAGGGAGCAGGGATGATGGAGGTGATCAAACTGGGCTGTTCAATACTGCTAAACAGACAATAACGATGACACAGACACATTGGACTCTATCTTGGTGTTCTTTTTGTCTTTTTTTTTTTTTACATAAAGCCACATGACCAGATTGTATATGGGGTAAACGGAACATTAAAAAAATGAATAGAGATCATTAATAACCAAGATCTATGTTCTCCAAAAGTTTGATCAATACCACATCAATAGCTTTTGGACATTACCTCCTCTACAAAGACTTTATGGGACCTGTGGGACTATTTTAATGAAATGCCAGGCTGGTTTATTGGGATAACTACATAAAACATGCAGGTGATTTGTTTTGTCAATACATATATTAATGTAGAGGTAAGCATTTATAATGCCCGTTTGCAATCTGCATTAAATGGCACTTTAAGATGAGCAACTGATGTTGCTACCAGTACTGCAGATAAATGAAAGCCCACATTTAGTAGTTTGTCATTTCTCATTTGAACCTTGAGCATCTTGCTCATTGTGGTATCCTTCGCCAAGGAAGCTATACGGGTCTGATACAGAGGAAACTGCCATGCATTTTGTGTGAGAGCCTGTTTTTCATCCATTGGAGCAAGTGAGTCGTCATTTGGCCTCAGGAGCGAGAGAGAGAGAGAGAGAGTGAGAGTGAGAGAGAGAGAGAGAGAGAGCATTTCACGCATGAGACACTCACCAACACAGAGGATGTTGAAGCAGAATCCGTGGTTGACAGACTTGTTGACCAGCTGGTCAGGCATGCTGTCGAAGCCGACATGGCCTGCCAGGGGGACGGAACGAGCACCTTCACCCTGAGGAGCAAAGAGATGCAACATGTAACATCAGGTATATTTCCACCAACTTCTAAAAAAAGAGACTTGTTTTTCCCTCTGATGTTTGCAGTCAGCCATTTTAATCGTGGTCATTCCTGTAAGAGTCTGACCATCTCTGTTTTCCAGAAAACAATGAAGTTTCCTCCTACTGTCCACAGCTCCTAATTCCTGTTTGAACTCTCCCTGAAACACACACACACACACACACACACACACACGCACACACAGTGTAGAGCTCCTGCCCCTCCCCTCCCTCACAGAAAGCCCACATTGCTCTGATTGATCAGCTAGCCCCCGTCTCCAAGGTGATGCAGGATGTGTCCAACACATTGACATTAACCCCTGACCACCACAGTGACATCAGCCCTATCAGGAAGTAGAGTAACAATTGAGGACAGGGCGTTTCAGCCGTGTCTTCTGCAATACACAACACATATCATATATATATATATATATATATATATATATATACACACACACCCACTAAAAGGACAGGGAGTTTTTATACCAAATAACCAGACACAGCTTCCACCACATTGTTAGACAGACTTCAGGTGCACTGCTGTGACTCACTTCCTGTTTCCTGTATTGTACTCCTTTCTTTAAACAAGTCGAGACGGTTAGAAACCATGTACATATATGGAAGGGTGTCATAGAGCTCGTCGGGATGATCACAAACAAAACAAAGAGGCTCGAGAAGAACTATATAACCTCACAGCGGACACTTGCGACATAGACGAAATGGCAAAGAAGACCACAAAAAGGGGCCACAGCTGGTATAATAGTCTGCATTGTGCGTCTCTGATGTGACCCTTTGACTTGAACCCGTGCCTTCCTATTTTTGGTTGGCTACACAATCCACTCTACTATTACACAGTTTGTACACAGCCCATCCACGGGTTAGAGAAACACAGGAGCGTAAAAGCGCTGTTGTTGCATGTGTGTGTGGGCGGGCAAGGCTGGTAGCGAGCATCTCCATATCTGCAGATCTGGGTTGCACTGCCTACTTCCACATTATGAGGTGAAGGAAAGCAAAGAATTTAGATTATATGGCAAAAGCGAGAGCCACCAAAAGGGCTAACTGGCCATTATGTGGCTTAACATAACACTGAGTTGCTTTGCTCTGCGGTGAAGCTCAGAGGATGGAATGAGAAAGCTGTTTGGGAGTCACCAGACAAGTGGACAGTACTAAACAGTTGAGGATTATTTGGATAGCTGAAATTGGGTTTAAACAGCTGAGTGGGGGTGTTTGTCAAACGGCGGAGTGATGTGACTGGACAAACACGGCTGAGAGTTTCCATCTGAGAGTGAAACATTCCTCAAACCATCCCTGTTTTTCTCACAGCCAAGTTACACACTGTGGTTCATTGGACCAAAGAGGCACATCCAACTGCAAAAACCTTGCTATTTGAAGTGCTCTCTCTCTCCCTCCCTCTCTCTCTCTCTCTCTCTGGATGCAGTGGCCTCCTTTTTTAAAGGTCCAGTGTGCAGGATAACTCCAGAGAGTTTAATATTATGATGATGTATTTTTAAGAGAAGAGAACATATATGTATGTACCCTCTCTATTGAGGCTGCCGTGTTGCTACCGTGGCTCAGAATGAACAAACTTAACCATTGGAGCTTTCATGAACACTGCAGAAGAACATATAGGTTCAATTGCAGGCCTGGATGGGAAGGGTGAGGTGAGGGGTATTCATCTGCAACATGTCCTACACATTATACCTTTAATAATAAAAATAAAAAAAATAGATAACATCTCTGCATACATTCAGTACTAAAGCCCCCTTAGGATGTTAGGGACTGTGTGCCTTTATGTTGTATTCACATTAGACAACGCCCGATTCTAAAGTTAACGGGACTTACATGAAAGAACATAACGGAAATGATGAGCACCGGAGCCATACGGAAATGGGGGCGAGCAGAATGAATGGCCTACCTACGGCTCTGCCATAGTTTTAGTTTTATTTATTTTTTGTATCGATCTATATCTGCTATTTATTAACGTCCCGATGCACAAATCGGCGTTCCCTTTGAGGACGATTTAAGCTAGCGGTGCAAATCAGAGGAAATAAGCGGGCACTTAGCTAACGATACAACGAGCAGATAAATGAGAGAGAATGGAGCGCAGAAGATACAATCGACGAGCACGCGACTGGTGTAGGTCGGAATTTTACAACCGCTTTGAGAATCACATTTGTGTTAGCTCACAATGGCTGTGACATGTCAAGGCGAGCTACGTTACACTGAATATCGGAGGGAATAAAGGCAGGAAGAGTGGGTGGCTAGGAGCTAATTCTCCAAATTACGGAGCGCCGCTTTCATATTTTGACAGGAGGTGAATTAAGGTGAAACGTTTCAGTACATAGTTAGTGACAACCCATGAGAGCATCTCTTCAAAAACCAGCTACTCACCGCTTGCCTCGCAATCTCCGTTGACGCCATAGCCGTTAGCTGGAGGACGAAACCTCTCTCCTCTGCTTGCTGCTCTTTAGTGAAGGAGCCCACATGGAATGTACCACTCAGCGACAAAGGTACTATA